>CM060620.1:19474561-19524561 GCA_030578275.1 Meda fulgida | reverse complement strand
CCCCCATCTCCTCTCTTTTCTGGTTTCCCTGCATGTTTGCATCTAAAGCAGGATTGCCTGTATTATTGTGAGAGAGCATGTGCTTTGCCGAGCTCTACAGATAGGTGGCAGTATTCTCTTTTAAAGGGACAGCTCTATCTACGCATTTCTTTTTCTCTACACTCCCTCCCTCCTTCCCTCCATTTTTTTTCTCCTCACACACTCTCTCTCCCTCTGCTTGTTCACATTGTATCTTAGGGCTGCAAATTAACCTGTCACTTCATCATTTGACAAGATCTTCATTTTTATTCATTAGGACCTGGGTTGGGCCTGAGTGTGTCTGTGGTCATTTGCTTCCACTGTCGTCTTCTCCCTTTGCCGTTTTTATTCATTCCTTCTATTTCTCTTTCTTATTGTGTACCCTTTTTTCTCCTCTCTGTGGCTGGTGTGTTGGCATTAGCCCTTGTTACGATTGCACCCCGTGTGGCTGCCCCTGAAAGCAGGACCATGTTAAGGGACTAAAGAGCTGGTAAGCTGACTGTGATGAAAAGATAAATGACTGCATAAGTAAGCAGCGCTTCGGCCATGTTTGCTCAGATCTAAGGGAGATTGTAGAGCTTTAGCGCTCCAGCTTTTGAGAAAACCTCTGAAATAAAATGACGTTGGCTTGTTTGGGAACAGGATGGACTTATTTTTGTGGACTTATTTTTTTAGTTAAACTTAGAGTATAAGTTTTGGGGCAAGACATTGTACCTGAATAAATGTTCAAATACACACTAATATGGTTTGATAAAAATTCCTTACAAACCTTTTGGAAATTTTTTAGCATGTTTTTCAACTCTACTATATGACCATTTAAAGCTGCTAATTGCTGTAATTTCCATATGATACATGCAGGGATACCAGAAAAGGAACATAATGTAAGTTTCCACAAAGTACAGGTTATATGGAGCAAACTCCACCCACAGGAAGTTAATCCACCTAAAACAGGTGTCCCATTGCTAAAATTTAAACTATACAGCTCAAATGGCACACCTTTGTGTTTGTATGAATGAATATGTTCTTTTTACAAGCACATTTCTGCTTTTAAACCAGGGTTCTCAAATTACCTCAACTGACAGTAGGCCAGTTGAACATTTACAACAAATACAAGTTTGTTTGTTTTTACAAACATACATTGTATATATGTACAGTGATTGGTAGAGTTATACATGATATGCATGTTCATACCCAAACATTTTTACAGATGTGAGCACACACATTGGGCGAAAACTGCTTGTTTGAATTCCCGATTTCGTCAAGTCATGTTCAGAATGTATACTGTTTAACAATAACATTATCCTGAAGTTTCCTTAAAGACCAAACCAAATTTCAGAAAGGGAAAATTGATTTCTCTGCTCAGTAGTTTGAGACTACTAATTTAAACTCCCTGGTTTTCCTTACCACATAGGCTTCCAAAAAAAAAAAAAAAATTGAAATACGTTTTATGCAAAGTTGAAGGTCTGTGTATATTGTTACACAATATTTATATTACAAAGAAATGCTGTTCTGTTAAACTTTCTATTAATTAGAAATCCTGACACGGTTTCTACTAAAATATTATACTAATATAAGTGCACCATTTCAGCATATTAGACGGATTTCTGTATGAATGCAACTGGACACTGCTGTACAATATCAGAGGTATTTGGAATGCCCTATGTAGCAATATAATCCTTCCTTGAAGGAAGTAACTTTATTATATATAGAATTGAGACAGAATCAAGATTTGTAACATATAGCCACTGAAATGAGAAGTGGAATGAGCTTTTAGAAGAAAAAAGAAGCTATATTTCATTTCTCCTTTGTCTCTCACATCATTCTGCACTGCAGTGATAGTTTTGATTTCTGTTTCCTCTTTTTCCCCTCTTATTTCGGCCTCTCTCTGGACAGCGAACAAAAATAGTGTGTGAAATATTTAAGCGCCTTAGCGTGCGGCTGAGGCAAATAATAACCAATTCTACGGACTATTACCGGACACCTGGAGACCTCAACCGCCTTTCCTCCTTTTCGCTTTTCTTCAAAAAGAACTGTTTGCCGCAAATGTTAGCAAACCCTCCCCTGTCTACCGCCCTAAGCAGATTACCAGTAATTGTATGTGTATATGTGTTTGAAAAAAAGAGAGGGAGGGATAGAAGGATGGCTAATGCTTTGAATAAGATGGAGATCCCTGCTGGCTGTTTTGTCGTGCCCCAGAGATCAGTGCTTGGAGGTTGGGTCCTGTGGAGGGGCCCCAGCCATTGGGGCCGCCAACATGCTGAGAGAAGGTTTGATCTTAGCTGTGGCAGTTCTGTTTTCGATCAGAAATCTGGAGCCCCACGCACTCCACATTTACAACATTAGAGAGCAGGATCTAGAGGATATGAAAATTAGCCTATTTCTCGATGCATCGTCTTGTGTTTGAGCTAAAAGATCTGCCTGTGTAGATGGATTTTGAGCACTAGTAAAGTTCATTGGGTTGACCTGGGCGAAATTTTGTGCTTTTGTTGTCAGGTTCATTGAAATAGTGCTTTAGCAGATGGATGTAAGGATAATAGAGTTAAACTCATCACCTAACGTACACATTTCATTAATTGACTAAATTATAATCAACATTGACTAGACTTTTTCACTTCGTTGAGAAAATCTTCTCTTTGGGTAATGAGCTTAGTATGACCCTGAGATGATGAGCTACACAACTGGCAGTTCTCACAGAAAGTTCAACTTATCAACTCTTTTCAATTACCTGAATCCACTGGCCTTCCGTTGCCTTTAAAATTTTCATCCACTGCACAGGTTCATCAGTATTGTCCTTATCCATTGCACCAGACTGGATAAATATAAAGGATAAATCGGACTCATTAAGGGCTAGTTCACCTAAAAATATATTTCTGTCATCATTTACTCACCGCCATGTTGTTCCAAATCCGCCTTGCTTGATTATATATATATATATTAAACTTTGTGTGGGTTATACTTAAAATTAATTATAATAATAATAAAAGTTAAATTAGGTGTCATGAACTAAGAATACTTTTGACTAATCTAGATGAATCTTTATAGAGTACAAATTTATTTTTAATATTTCAACTTCTTAAAAAACACTGTTTTTAGATCTGCTTTACAGCTGAAATCGTATTTGTTTCATAATTGAAGAACTTTGTTACATTGATACTGTTATTTTATTGTTTATGATATATACTGTGAAGCCGCTTTAATACACTCTGTATTGTATAAAACGCTATATAAATATGACTTGTAAAAGATTCCCCAATGCCAATTGAGTAGTTTTCTTACTAATTTGAGACACAATATCTGAAAACATGTCTTAGTATCTTACACACTCGTGCTTCTCAGGTAAATTTATCTTGTTGTAATGAGATTGTTTAGATATTTTTAAGGGATAAAAGAGCTTACATTTGGTTAGACATTAAAATTGTGGCAATTTGTCTCTTGCTTTTCGTCAAATGATTGCATGCCCAATAGTGATTTTTTTATGTGTGATCGTATGTGTGTGCGAGTGCGTCTGTCCTCTGCTTTTAATAGATGTGCAAGAGTGAATGCAGCCTCACCGCTCCCTCTCTCATAATGGCCAGTGTGGAGTCTTTAGCCCGTCTGAATCCGAAGCCTTTGCTGATGGATAATTGCACTCCCAGCCTCTTTGCCTCTTCTTTCGCAGCTGAAAACCAAGCTCATTGCAGCTCATAAAGAATCCCCCCGCCGAAGAAGAGGGTGGGGGGAACGAGGGAAAAAAGAGATCCCAAGTTGTCCTTGTGCATAAAAGTAGATTCTGCACTTCAACACCTTTTCAAATTAATATTTGTGATGGGTCTATTCTGCGGCCGAGGTTTCTGTTCTGCGCCCTTTGTTCCTGCGTTTGATGTAATGGAAGAGAGGACAAAAAGGAGATGGGAGAGAGAGGGAAAATGGTAGTGAAGTGGGTTTAAGGGGCTTCTTCTGTGAGGGCTGAAAGGCGAGTGGTATGAATGGAGGCTGGGAGTGTTTAGGCCCATGCCTGAGCTGTAAACAGACAGGTCCGGCACAAAGGTGCGCCGCAAATGAGCACATGCTCACGGCCCGAGCGAGAACCGGCCCCCTCCTATTCCCTGCAGGCCGGACGCTCCTCATAGCGGTCTTCTCAAGACATCTGGCCAATAGAGGCCTTGTCCCCCCCTCCTGTCCGAAGACCCAAATTGGACCCCCTCCCCTCGTTTCCAAGCCGTGGCGGAATACCTTCTTCTTCTCTTTCGTGTCTTTGCCTAGGCCTCAGTGCTTGGGCGGTTAAACTCTTTTGTTTGGTTAATTGCGATGAGTATAATATACTAGTCTCTCGGAGGTCCGCTTGAGACAATTAGACAATCGCCAGCTTTTAATGAGACAGCACCCAGTCACACAGCGGCCCCCCTCCTTCCTCCTTCAGTGGCCCTCTCGCTCGTTTTTTCTTTTTGTTCGGGGGTGGCGGGGGGACGTGCTGGAAAAGGGGATTGCCTGCAAGTCGGGCTTCCCTTGGAGTAATCAGGCTGGGAAAGAAAGTGTGGAGAAATAGACAAGAATAAAAGAGGGGTATTTTGTCCTCAATCAAACTCTCATGGGCAACTCCCCTGCTTCTGAAAGACCATGCGAGGCTTGCGTTTCATCGCGTCGGAGGGCGGCCGTGTCTGGGAATGGCCAGGTAATGAGCAGCCATTATCTTCGGCTCAGGGAGTGAGACGGGCACTTTACATTGTCATATCTACAAGCAAGAGGGATGGCCAGAGGGCCCGAGATGACGAAACGCACAGAGGGTCCGTCACTTCTCTCGACAAATGGGGAAGTAATGTGGCGTTTGAGTAAAATAAATAAATAAATGCTCAATGTTAAAAGGCGATCCATTAAGTTCTCTCACCCCTCTTAATTAATTAATAACCCCACTTCATGTCACCAAGTGTTTCGGATCCACGGGTCCTGATCTACATTTGTATAAAGTTGTGAAGGCCAGTGTTTCTTTTTTTCCCATTGTCCCTCTCTTCTTTTCTCCTATTCTTTTCACCCTCATTTTTTATTTTTTCTTCTTGTGAGCTAATCACACTGTTACAACAAAGATGGGCTCCATTATTGCATCTGTAGCCGAGAAAAAAGGAAATGAGAGAGAGACGGGCTGGTCGTCGCCTGACACAGGACAATTAATCTTCTCATAAAGCGTTGTCAGTCGGATAAAACGGACACAAATGGATGGCCGGCATTAACCGGGGGAATGTAGGTAGGGATTTTAACAAGCGTTTACGATAGTCCATTTTCTCGCTAATGAAGAGGGGAATAAGTGACCCGCCACGGCAACGACGTACACTTAAAGCTCTGTCCTCCTTCATCACCAAGAGATGGACGGAGACAGGAAAAGAGAGATTCCTGGTGTCTCTGTCGGCGAGCGGTAGATCTTAGGCCCTCGGCCGGCCAAAGATCGCAGTGCCTGCGCTCGCTCGATGGCCTCTGTGTGGCCTCCCACTCTGCCGCTGCCTGGCCCGCCAATTTAATTAAAGCTCTGCAGAGTGTAGTTGCTGCAGCCAAAGAAGCTGTCCTTCCCTCCAAAGAGCTTGTTTATTTAGAGCTGATGAATGCTTCAGCAAGTAAGCCACTCTGAACTTTTAATGAGCCTTCCCGTACCCAGCCGGCAGGGAATGAAAGCGAGAGGTCTGGTCAGAGCCTCGGCAGAGGGTTGACCTGAAATGGCATTGATTATTGGCCGCACTGAGAGAGAGGCGTCGGTGCGTTCAGATCTGAAAGAGGAAGAGGAGTGTTGAGGATGAAAAAGATGCCTCAAGTGCACGTTGTTAACTCACTTACTGGTTAAGCATCACAGAGGACGGTGCTACTCTTTGTTGAAGGTGCACACTTAAAGGAATGTTGCGACTCAATGCTGTCTATTACTACAGAAAATGAATGTGACTTGTGTAAAACGAGGGTAAAAAAGGAATCATAAAGAATGACGATGTGTACAAATGTGTTAGCATGAGACTGGTGTGATTTGAAGTTAAATCCAGTCTTTTATCATTATTCACAGAAGGAAACCCTGAAGGGATGTGATGGAACAGGATTTAGTAGGTAATGAAAAACAATCAGTTCACCCACCTAGAAAAGTAGTACAACTTTCACATTTCACTGGTTAAGTATGTGTTGCCTCTAAAATTGCTGCCTCTAAATGACTTTGTCCTCATTTCAAAAGTGTTGAAAGGTGCAATTTGCAAGGATTTCCCTATTTTGGGCTTGTCCTGAACCCTCAACCTTCCCTTTGTGTTAACAACAAGGAACTTCCAGTCTGTAGCACTTCTTCCCAATAACTTTAATCATGTTTTCAACTAATTATATTTATTTTTCAACTCACTTGTTGCTGTCATCAAAAGTGATGTCATCACCTTTTAGAGAACAATTGAGCTTTTTCAAAAGAGTTTAATGATGGAAAGTGACTCAGAGGAGTGATAGTTTGAAAATAAGAATGTGATAAAACATTTTTTTAAGCTTTAGCTTTATATTTTGAAAGACATTCACATAACATTGTATGCTATTGGAAAACATATGTGAGCAAATGTGAGAATAAGTTATATAACCTGGATCATTATTATTATCATTTTTTGTCTTTATTTACTACATATGCAATCTAAACATGCAGAGTTTCTGTGGATGTGATTGTGAGGGTATAAGTGTGACTTAAAAACTAGTTCCCTCTCGCAAACACTCGCTTCACCTGCACACGTTCGACTCTGGGGAGCTTGTCTCTGTGTGTGCTGAACTTTTTCTCCCCCCATCCAAGGCTGAATGTATTTTACATACGAGTGTATTTTTCCAGTGTCTGTCTCTTGTGATCATGTAGACTGTCTGGCAAGGTGTCATCGAGCTACCCGGGTCTGTGTGCTGCTGTGGCCACATTCAGGGAGGACTCTCTGGGACATTTCATGCTCCTGGTCCCAACGGCAGAAACTGAAGACTGGGGGTTTTGAATTGTTAATGTGTGCACACTTTGGCAGGTACTAGAAATAGAAAGAAAAGAGACAGTTGCTGGTTAGTGCAGGCTGGGTGGGAAGCACAGTTTTTAAGTAGCTACTGACTGCTTATTTTTATATGCTGAAGATGTTACAAAACTATTATTGCTTCGAAAGCTATGGACTTGTCTTAAGAGTGTTGTTCTGTAGTCAATATGTTTGTTTATAGGTGTGAGTTTATTTTATTTATTTATTTATTTTTAAGTGGCTTTTTTGTTGTTGTTCAGCTACGTTTTCTCACACAATAATGATACATTTTATGGTCAGTTTGACGGCTGTACTGAAAGTTTTGATTTTAAATAGATGTTTAAAGGCTGGACCGAAGCATGGGATGGACCATCATTAAACTGCTGCCACTCGCTGACCTGAGATGTCAGAGCTAGCAAATTCATACTGCTGGTGTATTTGTTATCGCCGGCTGTATGTACATGTGCTCCTCACAAGGGATATAAAGAGACGAAGACGAAGCAAACAAGACGTCAATGTTGCATTGCCCGCCCACCCTCACCCCTCCCCTCGCTCGGCACCCAAACAGTTTTAATTATATCTTCTCTCGTATAGTGCGCCTCAGTAACCAAGGAGCTGACATTGATGCATGTGCTGATAAATCCACAAACACTGGAAACGAGATTAACAAAGATTTTGAGGAAAGGGTGACAGCTAATTTTGCGCAGTGGTCCATGTCTCATTCAGGAGTGATGTTTTGATAGAGAACCGGCTGAGAATTCAGCTTTCGTGTGGTGGAGTGGGATTAGATGGTAATATCAGGAGTTGCGTAGCATATGCACTTTTTAAATTGTTTTGCTGATATTTTTCCCCCCGTTCCATGCATCATTTTGCCAGGTAGCCGTTCTTGTCCTTCTGTGTGTTTGTACTGATGTCGGTGTAATGAATGTGTGTTGTGTAAGTGAAGAGGGTCTGTGTGAAGGTAGCTGGTTTAAATATATGTGATGGTTTCTTTTGCGGAATGATGATCTGCTGCTAGTTTGGTAGACAAATGGAGAAATGGGGTAAAATGTAAAACCTAGGACACTTAATTGTGACTAGGCTAATATAAGTAGCAAACTGTATGTGAACGTCTGCAGAGAGGCCAAAAACAAACCTCCATTGTCCAGTCATACCAGTAGTCTAAAAAAAGTTTTATTTAAGATGGAGCGGTCCATTTGCCGCATGAGGCCGGCCATGTTGTTGATCACATGACCAGTAGAGTGCTACTTTTTATCTTTATCTTAGTGTTATAGGACACTTTTACTCGTGGAATAAATGAGTTATGACTGACTGCATACTACTACAATGTTATTGTTTACTGAGTATTTCGGTAGAGGCTCCTATAACATCTGTGTTTTCATAAAAAAGTTTAGGCATTTCAGATTTTCTGATAAATACAGGGCACAATGTGCTGCAAAAATAACCTTAGTGTCCCTGGGTGACTTGTTTTTTTCTGTGAAGCACAAACCGTTCATTTTTGATTAATATCCTGGCCACTTTTTCCATGTAAAGTGTCATATAAGTGGTCCATTTGACTTAGGGACCACTTTATGATACTTTTATGGTGCTTTTGTGTCATCAAAGCTTAGTCACCATTTCAGTTGACTGAATAGAGCAACCAGCACAATATATATTTTTTTACTTGTGTTCAACAGGTGAAATTAAGTCATAATGGTTTGAAAGTACATAATGGTAAGTAAAGCCCAAAGTTATGTGTTTTCTTTAGTCGAACGTGTAGCCTTTCAAAGTATACTCCATTTGATAGCAGTCAGTTGACACATGCACTCTAGAAAGTTTAATCTTTGCCCAGTGTCTGCGCTATTTTCCTCCAGAAGTTATGACCAATCTTATAATTTCAGCTATCTTATATAAAATAAAATAAAAGACAAGCAAGTCTTGCAGTCTCTGATATTTTGTTGTTGTTCCTTCTCTTTAGTTTCGTCTTATAAAGTGAAACAATGGCCCGGGCCATTTTTGCCACCTTGTGGAACAACTGATTACAAATTCAATGTGCATATACAACCTGCGTGTACGAAGTATGATAACAATAATCGGGTGGCACGCGTACAGTATGCGTATACTATCTATTGCACTGAATACGCACACTGTACGCGATCCCTTGTGTATGTGTAAAAAACTATACTTTGGGCTTAAATGTTGACTTGTTTCCCCCCGTAAAGCATGCTATTAAGTACTACTTTCCTTCCCAGTAAAGCATAGCAATGAGGAAATGGAGATGTTTGGGTAATTACATATTTAGCTGCACATAAGACACTTTGATGAGGGTCTGATTTAGGCCTAAAGTACAGTTTTATGTGTTACTTTTAGTAAAGCCCCTGTACTGTACTCATATAATACACAATTTCATTCTGGAATCTACAGTCATCAGCACAAAAAGTCATCTGTATGTTCTCTTACATCTTTTTCCCCTCTGTGTTGGTGCTATCATGAGCACTCATCTTATCTTCGGCAGTAGGGTTTGTATATTGAACAAGACTGACCTCTGTGTTTTTGAACCTGCTAACTGTCTTTAGAGGCTTGATCTGCTGTCTGGAGAGAAAGGTATCACTTCACTTCATCCTTCTCTCAGAAGACCAGAGACAAGCAGATAACAATCATATCTGCCACTACTGATTCCTCACGTCTCTGTCAGCTGCATGTGTGTGTGATGGGGGGCCTCTGAGACCGCTGGCAATCCTCCACTCTCCACCCTATTTTGTGTCTATATGGCAGAAACATCTTGTAGTTTTCTTTTTTTTCTTTCTCATTTCTTTTTTTTTTTTTGCTCAGTTTCTTCTCTCTCTCTCTCTCTCTCTCTCTCTCTCTCTCTCTCTCTCTCTCTCTCTCTCTCTCTCTATCTCTCTCTCTCTCTCTCTCTCTCTCTCTCTCTCTCTCTCTCTCTCTCTCTCCCCGCAGCCTTCTCTTTCAGAATCAGTTCCCCATCTTCATTTGCAGGCAGCTGACAGCTTCATTCACATTTCTTTGTCATTTTCTCCTTTCTTCTCCCTTTTTTCACTTCTTTTCTCACCCTTCGTCCTTCTCCTTCTCCATCTGCTTAGCTTTTGTTTGCTCCGGCCTTCTCTCATCCCAACTTGATAATGAGGAATGTGGTGTGACCCTGACCTCCATTGGTCTGGCGATGACCTTCGACCTCCACATGTTCTCCTTCGTCTTCTTTTGACAGCTTGATTAATTACCCAGTGTTATGATTTATGAGTTAGCAATATGTATTAAAAAAAAGCCAACAGGTGAAGTTCAAAGAGTTTCTTTAGGGTTTTTAATATTCTTTTTTGTGCATTTGTGCCCTTTGAGCCTATGCTCTTGCATAGTCATGCAGACAGTTGTGAATTGTATATCTTTATTATACAAAGTTTGTTTCAGACACTCTGTTCCAAAACCCATTGATCTGTTTTTTTTTCTAAGGCGTCCTAACTATTATATGACGGGATTGGAATGCTCTTCTTAGGCAACGATTTTACAATTTCATGGGCAGGTTTCATGGGCAGTTTTCTGATAGACATAAAAAATACATAGACCACTTTTTCCACCATTCAAAAGTCGTTGTTTTTTTCCAAAAAAAGATATACCCTTTTTCAGCAAGGATGCATTACATTGGTCAAAAGTGACAGTGAAGACGTTTATAGTGTTACAAAAGTTTTAATTCCGAGTAAATGTTTTGGCTTTTTCATAAAATCTTGAAAAAAAAAAAGGTATCAATGTTTTCAACATTGATTATAATAAGAAAATGTTTCTTGAGCATCAAATCAGTATATTAGAATGATTTCTGAAGTATCATGTGACACTGAAGACTGGAGTAATGATGCTGTAAATCGTTCAACATGGGAAGCAATATTTCACTGTAATATATTCTCATTTAATCCAATGATCAGTGTCACCTTGGAGACCACCAGTACGTCTTTTTAGCTCTCCTTTTCCAGGGCCACAATAACAAAGTAAAGGTCAAGGGATTCCACTTTAACCCTTGACCCTAGGGGGTGGCCACAGTCAGTGGTGGTCAGTAAGATTAATACCCTGTAGGACACTCATTATTCATACTCAGCCAGAGATAGATTACACAGGAATATGAAGTTTGAGAAAAAACGCTGCTCTGCTCAAGAGGCCTTTAGCCTCTGGTCAGTTGCTAAATGTCTGGCTTAGCGCTAATGCTCTTTTTATGGCCTTGGCGTGGCCTGCAGTGTTAGACATTGTTTAAATCAGCATAGACTTAAGTTAAGTTAGTTTGGTCCAGTGGAGTTTGATTATGAGCATGTGCATTCTGACTGTAAACAGGCCAGTGTCTCCAAAGATCTTGATAATGCTCCCACAGAACTCTTATTATCATGCTCACATTTTTATTATAATCAACTTTTTTTTTTTTGCTTTGATTATTTTGCGTTTTGTTCTCTCTATTTTAAAAAGGCTGAAAAAAAAAACTGAACAAGTGTCTTCATACAAGACAATAGCCATCGTAGCTTTTATGCTGTGTGACCTTTAATGTATACATGTTAAATAGAGCTCACACATCTGTGCGTAAGGTTCCAGCCTTGTAATAAAACACTAATCACATACAGTACCGTTAACCTGTCAAAGCAGTCACCCTTTCCTTCTCACCCCCTACGGAAGAGTCACTGCTACACGTGTATGGACTTCCATACTGTTTCCTTCATTTTCAACACATGGTAATTTATATATGGAACAGTTAGAGATATCATGGGGCAGCTATCATTCGGTGACCTATACCACTCATCTTCCTCCTTTAAGAATGTACGTTCATGCAAGGAGGAAACAATATAGACATATAAATCATGAACCTAAAGGCATGTCCACTGTATCGCTAAATTATTAATTCCTCCTCCCCCACTTCTTAAGCACACCTCAGGACCTCAGTATTGCCACACCTGCTATCAATACTTGCTGTACATGTGGAACGGGAGATGATGGATTATTTATTTATTTATTTATTATTTAGTTTCATTGACTTTTTTTATTTATTGACAATTATTTTATAATTTCATAAATGCATGTTAACAATATTTTCTCTTAGTAAATATGACATATGACCATTTTAGTATAAAGTTGGCATGAAACCGATCTGAATGGCAGTTAATCTCACCCTCCACCGAGACATACGTCATGAAGAGAGCAGATATTGTTTTTCGTATATATACAGGTTCTTCTCAAAAAAATTAGCATAGTGTGATAAAGTTCATTATTTTCCATAATATAATGATAAAAATTAAACTTTCATATATTTTAGATTCATTGCACACCAACTGAAATATTTCAGGTGTTTTATTGTTTTAATACTGATGATTTTGGCATACAGCTCATGAAAACGCCAAATTCCTGTCTAAAAAAATTAGCATATTTCATCCGACCAATAAAAGAAGTGTTTTTAATACAAAAAAAAAGTCAACCTTCAAATAATTATGTTCAGTTATGCACTCAATACTTGGTCGGGAATCCTTTTGCAGAAATGACTGCTTCAATGTGGCGTGGCATGGAGGCAATCAGGCAAAACACTCCTGTGCACGGTGGCTCTGGATGTTTCTACTCCAGACTCAGTCCACTGCTTCCGCAGGTCCCCCAAGGTCTGGAATCGGTCCTTCTCCACAATCTTCCTCAGGGTCCGGTCACCTCTTCTGGTTGAGCAGCGTTTTTTGCCACACTTTTTCCTTCCCACAGACTTCCCACTGAGGTGCCTTGATACAGCACTCTGGGAACAGCCTATTTGTTCAGAAATTTCTTTGTGTCTTACCCTCTTGCTTGAGGGTGTCAATGATGGCCTTCTGGACAGCAGTCAGGTCGGCAGTCTTACCTATGATTGCGGCTTTGAGTAATGAAACAGGCTGGGAGTTTTTAAAAGCCTCAGGAATCTTTTGCTGGTGTTTAGAGTTAATTAGTTGATTCAGATGATTAGGTTAATAGCTCATTTAGAGAACCTTTTCATGATATCCTTTTCAAGTTTTTGAGACAGGAATTTGGGGTTTTCATGAGCTGTATGCCAAAATCATCAGTATTAAAACAATAAAACACCTGAAATACTTCAGTTGGTGTGCAATGAATCTAAAATATATGAAAGTTTAATTTTTATCATTACATTATGGAAAATAATGAACTTTATCACAACATGCTAATTTTTGGAGAAGGACCTGTGTGTGTGTGTATATATATATATATATATATATATATATGATATGTATATATGATATGTATATATGTGTGTGTGTGTATAAATAAGTGATGGGCAACGATTAATTGCGATTAATCGCATCCAAAATAAAAGTGTGTGTTTATATATGTCTTTACTGTGTATAATTATTTTATATTTATATAAATACACACACATGCAAGTATATATTTAAGAACAATGTGTTATTTATATATAAAATATTTATATATAATTTAAATTCTTTACATATATTTACAGTATATACATGCAAATATTTCTTAAACTTATACATGCATATGTGTGTATTTCTATATACAAAATAATTATACACAGTACACATATATTATGTAAAGACAAACTAATATTTATACATAGATATACATAATATATATATATATATATATATATATATATATATATATATATATATATATATATATATATATAAAATGTATTAATATTAATATTTAATACATGTTAAATGTATATTTGAAATAATCAATTAATCATTCACAAGACCAAGAATCCAGTAAGAAAATGGGATCCATTGCAATTTTATCCTGACTTGAACATTTTCTATGGTAAGTGATTGTGCACATATTAATGTAAACATGAATTGTGTTTACTAAGCATAACTATACCCTGTTTGTATGGTTCATCCCTTAATTCTTTAGCAGATCAATACAGTTAAAGGTTGTGTATTTGTATCTCAGGATCGTTTGTAGGCTATTTAGTTTGTCTGTTTGTAGGTCAGCATTGTTTCTGTAAGAAGTAAACGGTGTTTCCCTTCTGCCACAGTCACTTCCTTCTGAGCGATTGACACGTTGCCCTCCTGTAAAAAAGTTGACAAATGATTTCTGTAACATTTACTTACACAATCGATAGCTCTGACAAATTCCACCTGCACCATGATTAATGCTGCACCACCCCTGCTTGCCATCTCTCTCTCTCTCTCTCTCTCTCTCTCTCTCTCTCTCTCTCTCTCTCTCTCTCTCTCTCTCTCTCTCTCTCTCTCTCTCTCTCTCTCTCTCTCTCTCTCACGGTTTCGTTTAGTCTCTCTCTTTCCCCTCTTTCTTTCCCTGTCTCTCTTGCCCTCAAGGGGTTGCACAGCTCACTGAAAGCAGATGTGTGTGTTTATATATGTGTGTGCGGGTGTGTGTGTGTGTGTCTTCGATCATGAGCGAGGTTTCCCAACATCTCTTTGATAAAGCCAAAGCCCCAAGCTGTAACTACAGTGTTGTAAACAGCGGGACAGCTTAATCACAGCCATGCGTCTCAGTCAGCTGTGCCGCTCAAAGCCTGGCTTATGTCTTTCTTCTTCCTCACTTCCACACGCAATTTACTGTATGGATTTTAAAATCTCCAAAGATCTTATGCTTCACCGTCATTTAATGGACATTTATGAGGCCCTGAAAGTCCATCCAAAGAATGTAACGCATGTAAAGTCTTTCCATATATTTCCTGCTGTGTATGGGAGGGAGGTATGAGTATATCTATATATTAGGGATGTCACGATACCACAAATCTAGTAGTCAGTACTGATGCCACCAAAAGTACACTTTTGTGTACTTTTACTTAATACTCAATACCAAAGTCGATACCACAGAAATAAAAAGGAGGGCATTTTTATACATGTATTGTTTAAAGAAATTACGATTATCACCCAAATGTTTGCTCACTCAATGTATTTGTGTTTTTATGAGGTAATTTGTTGCATTAGTCAGTAATACAACAAGAATGAATAAACACATTAGAGGCAGTAGCATGCATAAATACAATAGAATAAAGATACAAAACGTTATATTTTTTTCAGGCTGGTCTAGTATTCAAGTAAAAATACCACATACATTGAATAATCAATTATAAAATAACTCTGCGTAGTCATTACTGTACAAGTTAAATATAGATTGATCCTTATTAAAGCTTTTCTTTTGTTTTTTTAATTATCATTAATAATGCAGACTCCAATAGTAGACAGTAGCAGGTTTTAAAGGGTGCTGTCACCAAGACCTAATCGATGGAGACAATATGCTGTTACACATGCTGTTCACATTCAAATAACTGACGCCAAGTATAATGATATTCGCCAAGACGGGCATTTTGACACAACTGTTTGTGTATTTGAACGTTTATGTGTAATAAGCCGCGGAAATCTGACTCGAGAGGCGGCTGTGTGTGTGCACTTTGGTTGAGAGCGCACTGACTGAAGACTGTCTCTGAGAGCGCGCGAGTACTTTATAGTTTAAAATCGCTTAAATTGATAGATTTCCATGATATAAAACGGTGTGTGTTCAAGTTTTGTATTGCACCTTGCAGATCGCTTATAGAGCAAAATCCATGTGGATATGGATGTAAAGCCATTTGTGCCTTATATAGAGAGAGAATCCGCGGTACAGCTATGTTTTAAAATGTTATAGTGCATAAATGTTCGGTACCATCAGTATTTATGGTACTACTGTAGAAAAACAAGTAGCCTACTGTCAGGATTTTAAAATGTTGATACCGACTTGGTACCGAAGTATCGGTTCTCATGACATCCCTAATATATATATATATATTAGTGCTGTCAAACGATTAAAATATTTAATCACGATTAATCGCATTAAGCATTAATGTCATAGTTAACTCGCGATTAATCGCAATTAATCACACATTTTTATCTATTCTAAATGTCTCTTGATTTCTTTTTGTCCCATTATTTTTTTCTCATTGTAATGCTCTTATCAACATGGAAAAGTGGATTTGCTTGCTTTGTGCTTTTATTGAAAACAACATTGGCATATAACTTACTGTGTTCATTTTCACACTAACATTCTCACTTGGAGCAAATAATATCTCACACTATGTAACACTGTCCATCAATAAAAGGGTGAAAGAAATACTGACGAGGTCCTGATATTGACGAGAGGGCGGAGAATTCGCATCATCAGCTGTTTGTGTGTGTGTGTGTGTGTGTGTGTGTGTGTGTGTGTGTGTGTGTGTGTGTGTGTGTGTGTGTGTGTGTGTGTGTGTGCTTGGCCATCATCAAGTGGTATTTCAGACTGGACGTGCTGCGATGTTGATAGCTCAGTTCACAACGACAAAACACACTTTGGTCTCGTCAATGGAACCATTTTGCAACTTTTTAAAAGTAAACTTTCCATTCAGAATCTTATTGGCATCCATTTCGGCGTCTCGCGCTCGTCATCCACTCAAAACGTAACGCTAACCTACTATTTACGCTAACCAAACAAGTGTGTGCGGCATGCCTGTTGTTTTGTTTCCGGTCTAGCTGGATCCGCTTGCGCTTTCAAAACGTCCTCGCGCGGCGCAAGCCATTGAAATGAACGCGCATGCCGCGTCCTATTGCAAAAGCATGTGAAAAAACTACACAGTTTGCTAGGCCAAAAAGACCGTTAATCGCGCGATAAAAAAAATTGACGCGGTTAAAATGGGTTTGCGTTAACGCCGTTCATAACGGGTTTAACTGACAGCCCTAATATATATACATCATGAATATCCATTTTTCAAGCAATGTACATTCCAATGTCGTGATGCCAAAATGCATGGTTATTTTACTTTTAACTGATCATTTTTACAAAAAATCGCATCCTCAATTATATGTTATAGATTTCAGATGCTTACCTCTTTCGCTATACCCCATAATAACAAGTTCTTCCTCATCCTAACCTGTTTGGGGGGCGTGACATTTTTTATTCAAATAATGTTAAGCATGTCCGTGCTGTGCAAATATATACTGCTATATAAACAGTACAGCAAAAACTCTTCTTACTGCCTAGCCCTAGTGCTGTGTGTGTGTGTGTGTGTGTGTGTGTGTGTGTGTGTGTGTGTGTGTGTGTGTGTGTGTGTGTGTGTGTGTGTGTGTGTCGTCCAATCAGGGCTGGGTATATTTGTATAGAGGAGCAGAAGGAATTGGGGGGGGGGGGGCAGTCTTAATCTCACAGAGAGCAAAAAAAAGAGAGAGGAGGTTTGTGTGTGGTATCTTGGAGAAAAGGATAATGGCCTCTTGCACGGTAGAAAAGAAGCCCATGTAGCGCCACTGACAGACAAGGTCACCCAGAACTGTGGGGCGGGGAGTAGAGGCAGCCTTGAAAGGCAGGCCTCAATCTCAGCCTCGCAGGGCTCAGGTTTATAATACTGTATCCTGGATTTACATTCACCTAGAGGGGGCATGCCATAACCGGCCTGTAATGAAAGACTGTAATACGGATCCGCTCTATTGCCGCTCACCGATTCTCTCACAGTATGTGGGAGGGAGAGAAAGCGGCACGCTGTTGCCGGTTAGTCGGTTTGCCTTGCATGTTGGTGCGTTTCTGTATTCGTAAGGGTTATGCAAATGTTGTTATTGTTATTACATTTGCTCGATATGCTTAAGGGTGTAATTTTTTTAGTTTTTGTAATCAAATCTTTTTTATTTTTTTTTTCAATTCCCATCTCCGTTTGAGTTTTTTTTTTGTGTGTGTGTTTGTAAATATATGCCAGCCCTCCTCAGATCATCTGTTCCCTCCACCAATCATCATGCGGCGTCCTTGATCCCTCTTCCTCTCCGATTGGCTATACTCCTCAGCCGTGGGCATTTCCATAGATGATAACCAATCAGAGGACAGGACGCGCAGATACGGGGGGCCAGGCCAAGGCCGTGCTGTAATAGAGAGTCTGTCCGTCGATTTTAACACAGAGAGCTCACCTCCTCCCGCTTTGATCGCACACGCACACATTTTTACCACGTTAACATGCTCTCGTTGTAGAATGTACTGTAAATACGTGTTGTTCTGCCAAGCATTCGTCGACTCTTGTGCAAATGGATGCATATAGTGCATAACTCCTACACATGCCGTTTTTATCTCTCACACACACAAACACGTTCTCTTCTGACTGCTATCAAGCGTGCTTTGTATCCCTCAAGTGTTGTTCTCACCGCCGAGCCCAAAGCAATACACGCTTTAGTTCATCAGAGACCGAAAAGAGACAAAAAAAAAAAAAAAGAGAGACACTCTCACTTCAAAGCCAAACAAAGGGCCACAAATAGATAAAACACGGGCTGTCCGTCAGAGGTGTAGGATTATTAGCGACATCTCATTTGAGCCATTCGGACTGAAAATAGAGTTTATTTGAGATGAGGTGATTTGGGGGACGCAGCATTATTGCTGTACTTATCAATTACGCTCCTAACCGGATCAAACCGAACAGTCCGATTTGTGTTTGTATCAGTAAATGTGCAAATACGCTGTGGCATTAAGGTTTTCATGGTGATGGATCCTTTGTACCGTTTGTTTGGCAACGTAGAAACACTCTCAGTCCTTAATCTCAAGCTCTATGCATTCCCTCACCCCATCTTAAATCGGCCTCTTAAAAGGTGAGCCGTTTTGTCGTATAATTAAAACAACACTGACACACACAAAAAAACAAAAAAAAATGGAGAATTTTCCAGAATGTCACAGCGGTGTCAGTCACAGCTCGGAGAGATCAAGTCATTGTTGTGTTATGTGCAAGAAATCGGCTGGTCTGAGACAGCCGGACAAAAGAGCACTAAAGAGGCAGTCCAGCGGCGGGTTATGAGGGTCTGAGCCCCAGTGAGGGGCTGTGGTGACCTGCGCTGACCGCTGGCCCAGGGTCCAGACCCTGTCGCCACTCGCCCCTCGAGGAGGTGCTTGCCAGGGCAGGAGGGCATGGGAAGCGTCTGGGATACGGCAAATGCGTCGTAACAGAGAAAGAGAGACTCTGGAGTCTTTCAGATATAACAGAACGCGCAATATTACGAAGTTTGAATACTAAATGCAACAGAAAAGCATCTATTAGAGCCATAAGACTATAACTCATCATCGAGTTGTACTAATGTTAGTATGTAATTATAATTATTGCTGTTGATTATTTTATATCATTTATTTCTATATTGTTAAATGATAGTTTATATATTCCTCTTGTTTATATTATTATTATTTGTTGTAGAAGTAGTCATATTTTCTCTTCACTTTCCTTTATAATGAATTTAGCTAGAACTGCGTTCAGACTTTAAACTTTTTTTTAAAAGATAATTTAATCTCTTTTTAAAACACTACCGGATAACTTTGGTAACACTTCTTCAATAAGGTTCAATAGTTAACATTAGTTAATGTATTAACTAAAATGAACTAACAATGAGTAACACATTTGTTACAGTATTTATTAACCTTTGTTAATTTGAGTTAATAAAAATACAGCTGTTCATTGTTTGTTCATGTTAATTAACATTGCATTAACTAATGTTAACAAATACAACTTTTGATTTTAATAACGTATTAGTAAATGTTGAAATTAATATTTACTAAGATTAAGAAACTCTGAAGTATTGTTCATTCTTAGTTCATGTTAACTAATGAACCTTATTGTAAAGTGTTACCATAACATTTATTACTGTTGTTGGATCTTTTTGTTTGCTTTTATTATATAATATATATTTATTTTTATTATATTTATTTTTAATTTCTCCTGTGTTCGTTTTCGACAATGTTGGTGTAAATGAACACTTTATATTCCATAATAAGGGTGAAGAATGCTGAAATCAATCTAAGCTTTAAGGACATTATTATTTCAAAAGATAAGGATGGACAACAGGGAGTTTTTTTGTCTTATCAAGGCGCTCTGTCTCTTTCTCGGTCATTTATCTTACCTGCCACCAGTGGGCAGTGGCACCGAGCTCCACTCACCACACACTCACCACACACTCACCACAACACCACACTAAGAGCCAGACATCACTTATATGACACCAGCCTGCCAGACAGAAACAAATAACAGCACATTTTAACCCCACGTCTGGTCAGTTCAGACTAACTCTGATAAACGCCACCTCTTCTCTTACACACCACAGGCTGTCGGACTGGATTTGTACAAAAACGACATTTATTAAATGAGAAACTGAATCAGAGTTCAGCAGAAATTAATTACGTTGGCTGTAGTGTTATAATTTAATGATCACATGGATTTCGTGTTGAACGTTTAATATGCATGCATTTTAATTTGTTGAATTTTTAACTGTAAATTAAATTATGTTTAAAAAATATATTTAAAAGTGTAAATGAGCATAATAATCTTATATTAGTGTTTTTAGTTCAGTTATTAGTTGTATTAGTAAAATGCTTGCGTGAGCTCGTTTGTATTGATTAGATGTGAAAATGCTTGCTTTGCAGTCCATCATGAGAAAAGTTTTAATTGTTTGTTATTGACATAAGCTTAATTTTTAATTAGCTGTTTTGAAAATCACACCTTTGTTTCTTCGTTGATGCAAATAGTTTGAAGCGTTTATGTTGGTGGAAAAAAATAGCTTGTCAAATTATGTAAAATATTTATTTTTCATGTCTTCAAAATTGGGTTTATTAGATAACTTTTAATACGATTGTTTTATGATTAAATGGAGTAATGTGTAAAGCAAAAATTATTTACATCTAAGCTCAAGTTTAGTTTTTAGAGAATTAAGATAATTATACTAAATACAGAATAAATAATATATTTTGTGAACATTATTTATTTACTTATTTTATTGTTATTGATATTATTTATTGATTGATTGAGTTATTTGTAATTCTTTGAGTTGTTGAAACATTTGTTTCTCTTATTATCAATGTAGTTGTATTCGAAAGCACTGCTCATCTTTTTTCAGCGTATGCATGGGATCATAATTCACTTTGAGGCGTCCGGGAGAAACTTTGATCTGGTGATTTCTCTTCTGCTGGAGTTTGGCTGTGTATTGTGCATTTATTTACAGCTATGCAGTGGAACAAGCGACAGACTATTTCATATCTGCCTGCCACTGAGACACTGATACCATCGAGTATTAAAGTCTTTAAATGTGTTTATTTGTTACTTTTATGTATTGTATGGTATTTTATTTTGTTTATGCTTATTGTGTTGTGTTTTTGGTTTGTGACGTATTAAAAAAAGTCATTTCACTGTAGTTTTTCATGTCAATTTTACTCTAATTTAATTTTGAATGGATTTAAATTATGCATGCATCTAAAAGATTACAATTTTAACTTGTCATAATATGTACAGTTAAAATATAACAGAACTCATCATTTTAGTCTGTATATTCCACAATTTTTTGTAAATGCAACTCAGTAGCAATATTCCTTCTTTATGCTGAATGTCAGCACACTAAGTGAAGCTGAATTCGAGCTCACATGAAAGCGGCACTGACCTCCGTTCGCATTGAGAGCCGCTCTAATCCCTCTCCCAATAGTTCACTCCTCTACTGCATGCCACACAATGCCGTGACTCACAGCGCTGGCATACATGCCTCTCCCCGGACACCTTGCTTTATTATGAAGGGCCGGTTTGTTTTGGCAACTCAAGTACAATCAGAAAGAGCACTGGAGCCTGTTTATTTGTTTATTCATTTGTGTGTGTTTTGTCTCGCAGGAGGGCTACGGGGTGATTGTGCTGAACCCCAACGAGAACTCTCTGGAGGTGGAGAAGGTTCCGGATCCAGCCAAGAAACCGTCCCCGGATGCCTCCGATGAGCCTGCTGAAAAGAGAGAGAGGAAGGAAGAGCGGGAGAGCAAGAAAAAGAAGGACTTTTATGAGAAGTATCGCAACCCACAGAAGGAAAGAGAGACGGAGCACATCCCGATACGAGTGAGTTGCCGAGGGAGGATGATAGGAATGGAGAGAGGGAAAGGAATATGGGGTGAAATAGAGGGTGAGAGGGGGTTTTAGGCAGCTGAGTGAGTGGGCCACACATGTGCGGTCAGGAGGCTGTGGAGGATTTGGAAACCATCCAGATTTTTCATCTCGCTTTCTCTGTTTTCAAAAGCCCAGCGAAATCGCTTGATGAGCACCGTTTTATCCCTTGATGTAATTCCTAACAATGTGCTTGTCTTTAAAAAAAATAAATTAAATAAAATAAATTGGTAAAAGTTACATCACAGTCATGAACCACTAGGGAGAGAGCATTCTCATTCTAGAGAGCATCTGATTGGACTAAAATCAGTGTAGTGCAGGATGAGTCATCAATCAGTCCAATTCAACTTTATTTATAAACCACATAATAAAACAACATAGTTGACCACAGTGCTGTAAAATAAAAAATAAAAAAAAAGCGTGAAAATTACAAAAAATAATAATCACGAGAAAATATCAACACACACCATTCAAAACCAACTCATACGGGTAGCTACAATCAGCTACCTTCATCAATATATTTCCTCAACTTCCCCAGAATCTGCTTGAAGTGAATTTTGTCCAAGTTTAAAGTCACAAATGAAACTGAGGAATTATAGATATTTTCTTCCATACTGTGATGCACATCATATTGTAACAGATTAAGACAAAACTTGTAGGATGGTTGATTGGATTTTGAGATGTGGCCGTTTCCCTTTTTTAAAAAAAAAAGGAGACAGGTTTAAGATAACTAAATGATTGGAAAAGATTGCCATAGGTCAACAGAATAAAGTCTCTTGCTTTTAACGGAACATTTAGTTGTAATATTTTAGTTTAATAATTGCAAGGTAAAAAAATATATATATGCATGTTTTGTGGATCGCTCACAATGAGATCAATAACATGCATTTAGAAAATATTCATTCCATGCCAACTAGCATACAAGCTAAAAGACATGGAAATCTCCACAAATATCCAAGTTTAATTCCATGGCATCTTGGGTCAAACTGTTAGCATGCAGAGAATATACATACACAACCTCTCAAACACACACATTTTTGAGTATGCATTATGCACACCACAATTCAAATCAAAGAAATAAATCATTTCTAATGCAAAACCATGAAGCAACCAGATGAAAGAAGGAAGCAGCAATTGGAAAAATTGTCTCCCGAAAGTTAGCGCTTTGTTTTATCACCATTTGACAGACACGTCACATATCGTCACACTCCTTGTGCTGTCATTTACTGTCGTTGACTCAGTAGCGGTGTGTGAGCTGTCAACTCACTTCTGAGGCTACCTTCACACACACACCACACACACGGCACGTTTAGGTATAATTATCTGCACTATTAGCATGAAGTCAGCTTTAAAACCGTCGTACCTCTCACTTTCCCTCTCTTTGTAAACAAATTCTCTTAATTACTCTTTTTATTACCATAAACTAACTCTGACACCTATCGTTCCTTAATAAATTCTCACTGAGGACAGAATTCTGTGGTGTTGCCCAGATGAAGTTGTTTTTTGACACACACAGTCAGTAAGAGAAAAAAAAAATCTATGAAATAGCCATCAGTGAGTGTGAATCTGAGATTTCAACACCTCGTCCATTTCTGAGGCGTTTCATCAGTGTTGGTGTGGTGAATAGAGGAAGTTGCTCTCCAGACTGCTGTGTATAATGGAAAAACTCACTGTCAATATCTATGAGAGCTGACATCTTCATGCGCACATGCAGCAATGTGTGTTTATGAGTAAATGATAGAGAAAAAGTGTGTGTAAGTCTCCAAGAGGAGCTGCATTACCCTGAAGAGGAGAAAGGGAAGAACCCATAGAAATGTCTTAATAAATATTTCAGCTGGGATAGTTTGGGATTCATATGATGAGAAGACTTAGCATCTCTCTCTCCTGAAGTCTAGTCTAACAGTATGGGATGGCCTTGCAGTGTACTGAACTCTGACGTCTGCCTGCTTTCCAATCGGCCACATTATGCAGTTCCAAACCAGAGCGAGCTGCTCCAGCACAAGGGCATGTGCTGATGACTGTGTGTCTTTGACTTATATTTGTGCTTGTGAATTCCTGTAGGGAACTTTGAAGTACGGTTGCCAAGTGGAAATGCACGCAAGTTGGAAAAGCCGTTTTGTTTTGAACCACTGCAGGAACATATTAAAAAGGGCTCTGTTGAGATGATTTCAGGCTTTCGTTTATGTGTGTTGTTGGCTTGTTTAGTTTTTATATAACTAATATCCTGTAGCACATTGCCAGTGGCTGAAATGTAATGATTCAGCACTTTGATTTAATTTTCTTTGTATACTTTGAGATCCTGTATATTTCTTAAGGGTTTATTTTTGTGTAGTACTTAAGTGATTATAGTTGCATACAAACATTGATTCTTTGGAAGAACATCCATTACATTGGAAATGCTTTCATAACATTTAAAAACATTATTAGAGTTGCTTGTTAAGGGAAGTATTGCTATTACTGTTGCTAATAATCTGTATTGTTTGAATGTTTTTCAAATCCCCTAGCCCTAAGTATTAAACATAGGTAGACCCAAGACCTTTCTAGGCACAATAGATATGATTTAAAAGCTCAGTGGTGGGATATTTTCACATGGGCTAGTAAAAAAACAAGCCAATAAACCACTCGGAATACATCAGCAACCACATAGCAATTCTTCAGAAAATATATCAAATATAATTTAATGAATATAACATATCACATAAAATAAGCTCCAATTAGTTAACATTAGTTAATGTATTGACTAACAATGATCCGTCCGTCCGTCCGTCCGTCCGTCCATCCATCCATCCATCCATCCATCCATCCATCCAATAAAATGTTTCTAATTTTAATGAATACAACTGTTCATTGTCATGTTAACTCAGGTCCATTAGGTAATATTAACAGATTAACAACTTAATAATAACATGTTAGTAAATGTTGAAATTAACATTTACTAAGATTAATAAATGCTTTAGAATTATTTTCTTATTGTTAATTCATGTTAACTGACATAGTTTACTAATGTTACCAAATGGAACCTTATTGTAAGTGTTACCCTATTAATATCCCTTATCTCAGCTAATTACAAAAAAAGAACTAGATTATTTAAATATAAGCCTTAATATTTGCTGAAGGAGCTCCTGGTTGTGACTTACTGTTCTTTTTTTCATTGGATTTCTTTCAGTAAGATACCATTTTCGGACGAATATCAAATAGTAAGCATAGTACACCCACATTTACATATTTGATAACTAGCACTGAAGCCCTCCATGAGTACATATTAGTACACAGATTATTTGGTATTACATTGTCATTGGGTCCAATCAGATTACAGTGCTATAGATCGCTGTTTGCGAGTCTCCTCGGATCAGTTTTTTGATGAATCTGTAACTGCGCTGATGTGTGCGTGTCTGTATTTGTGTGTGTTTTCTCCTCCTCTCCACCCATCCTCTCAGGCCCTAGAGTAGGAGGCGGGTCACAGCGAGTCCCATTCTCCTAAAGTTTTTAATCTTTTATAGTGGCATTGTACGCGACTGAACCTCCTCTCCTCCCCTCCTTGACTCCCCGTAGAGCACTAGACCACCTGCACGTCGCTCTGGCCGGGCCCTGCAGCTCCAGGCTTTCGTAGCGCTGAGTTGATTAATACACTTCCTTACCCCCATTAAGGAGCCCTTAACTGCCTTTAGCACTCTTACTTTTTAGCACCCCTCGGGTTGCGAGCCCCCAGCCCTGCCTAATCTCCCCGCAATCTTACAGATCACAGCCTCAGCGGCCCACGTCTGCTAACGCAGAAGAAGAGGGGTGGACATGAGAACCAGGGGGGGGCGAAATAGTGGGGGTGGCATACAAAGTTTTTTTGGGAGTTCACTTTACTCTGAATTTGAGGCCTAATCCAGTTACCTATTTTCTGTCAGCCAAGCGGAGGAATAGCAAGAACAAAACCCACATTCAGAGCTTAAGAAGCTTCCAAAGATTTCATTCAGGCCTGAGCGGTCCCGGCTTAGGGCCCCAGCCCCAAGGGGAAAAGAGCAAGTGGACAAAAAGCCCAGTGCGCTCAGCCTTTCTCTAAAGCACCACTTATTTTTGTAAATGACTAGAATCCTTCTCCTAACACTTTTTTTTTTCTCTCTCACATTTCTTATTGTTGCTTTTTTTTGGTAAAACGTTCTGGACTCGAGAGAAAGGGAGAGCACTTCGTCAAACATTCAGACGCAGCAGCTTGTGGGAGGTGTTTTTCTTTTCATTTCTTGCTCTTTCCATCTCTCCGTTTCTTCTTTTCTTAAGTGCCTGCAGAACTTTAAGTGTCAGATCCTTGTGGAGATGGCATGAGTTTATTGAACGCTCGAGAACGCCATCGCTTTAATACACCATGTTCGCCATGACCTAACACGAGAAAAATAAAACATCCATTGACACCAGGCCTCTGCTTTACATTGTTTTGCAACACACAAGTTCTGCCTCTTGTCACATTTACCGTGAAATGATTTCCAAGGCAGTAACATTTAAGTGTTAGATCTGTTAGCTGGCAAATAATGCAGGAAAATAAAAGGATGGCCTTTATAGTTATGATTGAAATGTTCTGGGTTGACGTAATCCAGCACAACACATTGGACCTTGTTCATGAAACGGGAGCATAACTGTAAATCATTCACGCGTCCATACATGCAACAGTTTTACGTGCAGTTTACACAGAAATTTGTTCTGCTCATGTTTCATGTTTCTCTTTTGATAAATTATCATCAGCACAAGCACATGCCTGAAGTTACTAATTTGCATACTATACTGGCAAAATATTTCCATATATGGGCTTTTCAGACAGCCTAAGTATAATAATAAATAATAAACACGTGAGACTTATTGTAGGGTTATTTGTCAATTGTAATTTATTCCTTTGATGGTAAAGCTGAATTTTCAGCATCATTACTTCAGACTTCAGTGTCACATGATTCTTCAGAAATCATTCTAAAATTCTGATTTGCTGCTTAATAAACTTCATTTTAAATTATTATTATTATTATTATTATTAGTGTTTAAAACGGTTGTGCTGCTTAATATTTTTTTTCAGAAACAGGGTTCTATTATGAATAGAAAGCTAAACAAAACATTTATTTGAAATCTAATTGAATGCATCATTGCTGAATAAAAGTAAAAGTCTCACTGACCCCAAACTTCTGAACAGTAGTCTATATATAATTTTAGATTAATACATTAATGTTTTAAGGCCACCAGGAGTTTTGTTTAAATAAAAAATAGGCAGAATTTAACATTGTGTTTTGTGCACAAATTGTGCATGCATAGTTAGCGAAGGAGACCCTCTGTAATTTGAAAACGTTTTTTGTTGTTGTTGTTACCAACTACAACTTTTAGTAGTATGCAAAATAAATACCTCTCTAACTTCCCACAGTAAATGTTTTGAACAAACTATGTTGTAATGCTTCACCAACATATTGCATATGATTATGAATGAGAGCATATTGCGTTGTGCCTAAAAGGTGCTCCAGAATCACATAAATGTGTCACAGATGGGGCATTGATAGGACATAAGCATCGGTTCAAGGGGTTACTGCTGGTGTTCCTACTTTGTGTACCTCTACTGCGTCCTTCGTCTCCACAGAAACGACATCCATTATTTATCCCTCGTCTTCTCTCTCCTGTTCCCCCGGGGACGAGAGGAATCCGTGTTTTGGAGATGTACTGTTTCCCAATGCCTGGCTCGTACATCCCTAACCTACATGTCTATTAGATATGGCCCCGCCGATTCAGAGATGTCAAGAGACTTGTATTCTGGCTCGGGTTGTATCAGCCTCAGTCAGTGTTCCCGTAGTTCAGGGACACTTCTGGAGGTCCTCTGTGTGTATGTGAACTTTGGCCTCGAAGACCTTCCACATAACCCACATTGCCAAGACAAGCGTGGTGACCGGACGTGCCTTAATTAAACTTCTGAACTGGTGATATGAGCGTAGCAGAGGTCAGAATCACAGGTTACGGGGTTCTTTACGAGGTTCGTCTGCTGTATGCGTGAATGTATTTATTTATTTTGAGCTCCACTGACTTATGAGCTGGGGCATCTGTTTGCACAAGTGTATATATATATATATATATATATATATATATATATATATATATATATATATATATATATATATATATATATATATATATATATATATATATATTCCTAACATGTTTGTTTTGTTGGGTTAATGCAAAGCGTTGTCATCATATATGGAGTATAAGTACGTACATAAATAAACCATCCTAGTAAACTTAAGCTTGTACATTAGATGGTAAATGTTTCATTAAGGTTGCAAGAATATGCCCAAGTTGTGACAGTTGTTTTCTTTAGTTGTAGATGTTTTTTTTATGTATTTGATTTTGCTCGCTTGCATAACTGAAATCAATTTGTTTTAAACCATAATATGCTCTTACAGTACTTGCAGTAACTATGTTTTATTTACTCAGCAAAGCCAATTCTTACTCACATTTGGCACTTGCAGGGAGTTCGTTTTGGAACCTGATAACATGATTCATATGGACCTCTTTTTATCTTTTAAAAATACAGAGTGATTTTGCATATTATGAAACCTAGACAAAAAGCACAATTAACTAACTATTGGCAAAGAAGATTCAAGTGTGTGCGTATAATTAATATATATATACGTTCAAAAGTTTGGGATCAATTTGTTTTTTTTAAAGAGATTAATAATTTTCTTCAGAAAGGACGCATGGAATTGATTAAAGTGACAGTAAAGACATTTATAATAATGCAAAATATTTATTTTTTAATGAAATGCTTTTCTCTTGAACTTTCAAAGAATCCTGAAAAAAAAAGAATCACTGTTTGCATAAAAAATATGAAGCAGCACAACTGTTGTCAACTGTGATAATAATCATAAATGTTTCTTGAGCATCAAATAATCATATTAGAGTGATTTCTGAAGGATCATGTGACACTGAAGACTGCAGTAATGATGCTGAAAATTCAGCTTTGATCACAGGAATAAATTACATGTTAAAATATATTCACATAGAAAACAGCTGTTTTACATTGAAATAATATTTAACAATATTACTGGGTTTGTTTTGTATTTTTAATCAAATAAATGCAGCCTTGGTGAGCAGAAGAGACTTCTTTTAAAAACATAAAAAATCTTACCGACCCCAAACTTTTGAACGGTAGTGTATGTATATATATATATATATATATATATGTGTGTGTGTGTGTATATATATATAATAGAGAGAGAGAGAGAGAGAGAGAGAGAGAGAGAGAGAATTGTGTATCTGAGGCAGCTCTCTCTGTGTTTGTGTGTGTCGTCCTCTTGTTATTTTTGCATATGAACTGCTTGTCAACCCTTGCCACTGTCTGAGATCTCCTCTCTCTGAAGCTGTGCATTGTAACTGCTCTCAGGGCGAATCCCGCTGTAGCTCTGCTCAGATGTCTGCTCCCAATCTTCCCGTTAGGTCAACCAAGAAACACATCCAATCTGCTGTCAGAAGCCAAACCAAGGGCCTTCACAGCAGGCCTTCACCACCAAACGACACACAAACCACTGTCTGTGGCTTCTTCCCCCTAACATCAATTAAAGCGAGGCAGTAATTTAATCTGACAATCACAGGCTTTGAGTGAGACAGGTTGAGATGTCACAGAGATGACCTTTCTGCCCACATGCAGCCAAGAGCTGTCTTTTGCCTAGGCCTTTGTAGTTTGTTAATGAGATATTGATTTGAAACAATGCACTAGCAAATTTTGTCGAGATTAGCTCCATGCTAACAAGGTCACAGCGCTGTGACAGTACATTCTCCTGTTTATCAGCACCATACCTCAACCTCCTTTATTTAAGAGCCCTCTTAGGGGGTCTGTCGCCCCCCCCCCCCCCCAATGCCTTTTTAATTTCCTGTTTTCCCTAAGCATGTTGATATTCTGTCCACATCTTCTCTGTTGGCCTCGTTTGTCATCTTACTGGCTTTCGGCGGGCTTGCTAGTTGTTAATTACTTGTGATTTTCAAGTCATCTCCTTGGTTCATGTTCTCTCCCCCGTTTCCCCTCCGCTAGATATGAGGGCTCTCGCCACGGTCACACTCTTTTCTGAAGGAGCACCTTGTCTGGAACTGGCCAGGTGTGGACGGAAAATCTGCAGGAAGTGAGTGCCAGTACTCGTTTTGCCAGCCCAAGACGTCTAATGTTCCATGCACGCTAGCGGCGCTATCAGGAAGTCCACGCGCCGCCATGAAACCCAGTCTCAGCCTTATCCGAGTATACAAACCCAGCACTCACACTGCCAACTTTCAAATCCCTCAGCATTATCGGCTTTCCCAGACTCCTATTTCTTACTATCAGTCTGCGGTCTCTGTAAACGCAAGCCATGTGGAGCTAGCGACAGGCTAACGGACGTTTGAGGCACTTAATGTGAATCTCGGCAAACACCTGGAAAGTAGGTCCACATTGGCTCCAGTGATAATACAAAACACGCAATTACCTCCTTGGATTGTTTAACGCTTAATCGTTTAACTAAATGAAAATAATACCGTGCCCTGCTGAAGAAGTATCACTGGTCATTGAAGTGAGCTGAGAGGATTGTGTTTGCCCAGTGTTTCTAGAAACATTTAGCACGGTTAATTCTGACTGTTTGGATGGGCTTTTAAAGGTAATCTGTGGACCTGCGAATATGCAGCTAAATATGAATTAGTTGCAATTTGTAGCTAGCTGTAGTGTAGTTGAGACCAGCTCATATGAGTCCAGAACAAGACCAGAAGAGAGTTGTGTCTGAGTCCAATGAAAACATGATCTTGGACTCAAGACCAAATCTGAATCTTATTTTCATGGTCTTTCATCAAGCTGTGTTTGCTTAGTTTGGAAATACTTGAAAGACTACCTTGCATTGATTTGGAAATATTTGTATTTACAAATGACGACTTGCGAGATTAAAATGTGAATCGAGCATCATAAAATTTCACCAAAAATTTCAATTTTGGTAAAGTTGTATTTGGTATTACACTAGTGAGTCTTAAGTTTGCTTAAGTCTTAAGCGAAGCAAAATAATGCTTTACAAAAAATAATGTGAAGATGATGAACTAATTAACAAAAAATTAATATGCAGAACACAACAGTACATACCAGGAAGAGTTTGTTGTTATTCGCCAGCAGCACAGCAGCTCCAGACAAACAAATGATTTGTTATGATCTGTAATGTCCTGTTACTATATGTAAAAATTACAACAACAGCATATCTTGGTTCCGTAAAACTTAGCAAAGCTAATGTTACTCACATATCGAACAGAAACGCAACCTCTGTGTCCGTTTCAAGCCTTCCCACCTAGGTCTCTTCAGTGCTTGAAAGCTTTTCTAATATTAATGTGAGTCCTAAAGCTCTTCCCTTATAATAATTTTTCCACGGATATTCCTCTGACCTTTTCTCTTTTGTAATGTCTCTCAGCCATCTCTCTTTCTACAGTCTTTCTTCAAAATCTCCATCCTGCTCCACTCTCCCCTCCCCCATCATGAGTACATACGCCCCCTACTGCTGATTGGCTACAGGTGTGTTTTGGTACACATCTACTTTCAACAGCGTTTCTCAGAGATTGCTTACTGCACATTTAAGGACCAGAGTCCACCTCCAGAGCCGCTTCAAATGCAGACTTTGTTTGTTGCGCTGAGGTAAAACCGTTTGAAGAAACTGTAGTCCATGTGCACAGACAAACAAACAGTATTTATTTTTTTAATTATACAAAAAAAGTCTAATCATATTTTAGTGGATCAACGTTATTCAGTTGGATATATATTTATAAATGAAATAAAAACAAATGGCTTGCTTGAATAAAATATTCATTTAAAATGGTCATAAATTACAATCCAAAAATTGTGGCGGACATTACTTCTGTGTGTAAAAAGTGAAATGGTAATATAAATGCTTATTATTAATAATAATTACCTTGAGCTCAATAAAAATCCAAATGAGCTCATTGCATTGTGGGAGCAAATACATAATGGCACTGTAGTAAGTCTTCTGGATATTGTTTGCATATGGAAAATTGCATATAATGTACAGTATACGTACTATTTAATAAAAGTACAGTAGTATTGTAGTATGCTGTTCCAAAATCCAGTGAAAACACTGAATGTTTATGTGGATCTACTTCCATGTTCATTTTCTCAGTCTTGAACTGTGATGCCTCTGCATAATAGAAAGAGAGATTTTCTGCTTTAAATAGGCACAAAACGGTTGATGTATTTGTCTGGAAACTAACACGAAGGCGGCTGTTGGAAACAATGTGTTAAAATAGTTTAACAGCTTAAAAAGTCGTCCAGTGTAACAGTGTCCTACAGTGTGACATTTTTTTTTTTTTGCATGATGTATTTATTATACTAATAATTTGTATTTTTTTATTTTTTTTATTCATTTGTCACATCATAGGACTGCAGAATTTAAAATGATTACTCACCCTCATGTTGTTCCAAACCTGTAAGACTTCCGTTCATCTTAGGAAAACAAATTAAGATATTTTGGATGAAATCTTAGAGCTTTCTGTTCCTCCATATACAGCTACACAACTATCACTTTGACGCTTCAAAAAGTTCAGAGATTGTAAAACTAATCCGTATGAATTGAGAGGTTTAGTCCATATTTTCTGACATAAGGCAATTATAAGGCAAAGTAATTGACATAATTTTCATTTTTGGGTGAACTATGCCTTTAAGTTGATTGAAAAAGCTAAATAAATTAGAAAAATGAGAATGAAGGGGGTAACCAATTACATTACGATCATTTAATCAATAAATTAATAAAACACAATTATTTCCTATATACAGTGTAAAGCTTTAATGTATTTTTTTAAAGTCCCCATGTAGACAAAACTCATCTTTGATCACCAAAATTACATATTTAAAAAAATATTCCTTGAAAAAAACAACTTTGCATTAAAATAGCTTGAATGTAACTGTACATACTTGCCTCATTTTGTATACGCTTTTCTATGAATATGTAAATACCCCCGCCTCCACTCACTCACACCCGCTCAGAGAGCCACTCGTCGTCGATCACACGTTGACGTGATTGGTTACAAGGTAGTTTGTGACGTCAGCGATTTCAAACTGCGATTTTGAGCTTCACTGCAGAGCTTCACTGCAAGAGGTTTGAGTCTTTGCTTCACTGCAGATTTAAGGAGAAAATACTCAGCAATCTTGCTGACTTATGAATTTATACATGGTTTGTCTTAAAGCATATTAAAAACACCACATAGACATATAAACAATATTTCGATTTCGAGCTCGATTTTCACCACATGGGGACTTTAAATCCTAGCAATGCAGAAAGTACACGGTTATTTTTAATAAAGAAAAGTTAATGTCCATGCATACACAATAACACTTAGACATGAGGAACTGGTCTGCTCACTCTGGGAGTCTTCTAGGTCTTGCACATGCATGGACGAGATGAAGGCTGACAGCAAGAGAGAAAGAGAGAGGTCTCTATGGGCATATTGTTTCACAGGAGCTAATTAACCCTAGGAAATAATTACACAAATATGCAAATGCTGTTTAGATAAGTGTGGGCTCTATCAGAGGAGGTAGTCAATCATAGGGGAAGGGTTGGAGGGAGGCGGTGGTCTGTGTGTGCTTGCGTATGCGTGTGGTCCAGGTGTCAGACTCTGTGCTGGGTTGATAAGGGGAGGGGGATGTTACCTGGTTTCACCCTTGTGCAACAGTGGAGATTTCATTTATTGAAACACACACACTTATGCATGGACAGAACAACCAAACGGTCAGTCTTCTGTTTGCTTCAGCATAAAATAACCTTCCAAGATGCACATTAATCTATAATGACAACTTGAAATTGCAGTTGTAATTTATAGATTCGGTACTTGATTTGATCAATGTCAGATTGTGAAAAGAGATATTATTAAGAGTATGAGTAGTGTTTGCTATCAAGTAGTGTAGTGAGTAGTGTATAACTATCATACTACTATTTACTTCGTGATATTTTTAAAATTTTGATTAAAAAAATAATTTTATAAAAACTATCACTCATCTGCCAGATAAAATAGCTAAAAGCATCCAGGCATTTGGTCAGAATGAGATATATATATATATTTATATATATTCCCACTACATCTTTAAAAATAAATGTTGTGAATAGTGCTGGGGCATCCAAAATAGTTTGTGTTTACATAATATGTGTGTGTGCTGTTTATAATTATGTTGTATATGTAAATACACACACAAATGCATGTATATATTTAAGAAAAATATATTTACAAAATAAAATATTTTATATTTATACATAATATAAATTATGTACAGTATTATATATATATATATATATATATACAGTATATACATGCAAATATTTCTTAAATATATACATGCATATGTGTTTGTATTTATATATACAAAATAATTATACAAGTACACATACATATATTATGTAAACACAAACTTTTATTTTGGATGTGATTAATTGCCCAGCACTAGTTGTTTTGTACATTGCAATGAACATAAAACAGCTTTGTAATGTCTTTATACTATTTTACCTTTTTTATTTAGTTAGCATAGAGACTTTACCATAGACCATAGACACGGGCAAGCAGAACTTACTTTCCAAAGTGTAAATAAAAACACCCTAGCTTGTTGTTTTTCCCTGCCCGCACAGCCTTGGTTACATCAGCAGAATAAAAAAAAAGTCATTTGAGAGGTAGAAAAAGTTCTTACATTTTGATGAAAGAATTTTTTTTCTTTAGAATATCATGTACTGATTAATTGTGTACAATAAGGACCAGGGTCGTTTGTTAAGTGAGGGTTTAAAAAGAAATCACTGGCCACCACCTATTTGTGCTCGTGTATCCATGCTTGCTCGTGTGCGTGCAGAGAGCTTTATGAATATGAAATGCGCTGCACTGTGATGATGACTCAGCTTTGGTTCTTCAAAAAAGCTTTGATGCCTAAGAGTGTGAGAGAAAATCGTCCCCGTTTTCACCGCCCTGCACCCACCGCCCAGCCGTCCAAGGAGATCTGGGCTCAGCGCTTTCCACCAGTTGCATCACGCCGTAACCCCCCCACCCCCCCTCCCTCCCACCAGCCTGTTTATTTACTTTCATATTTGTGTCCCCTCGCCAACACAAGCCATCTCAGTGACAGGAAATCTCTTCCCTCCTGCCAGCTCCTTCAGCTCTAATTCACTTATTGTTGTGCTTTTCAAAAAGCTAATCAATGTGGGAGAGCTGACGCAAGATCATGAGAAAAAGGCTAAATGCAGGGCAAGGCTGCAAAGTTTCAGAAGCGGATTACGACAAGGCCGGGCTCTTTATATCATGCAGCTGTATAGCTGCCGATGCCGCGTTTGTCGTTTAATGTCACCGACAGCCACGTTCCCTCGCTTCTTGCTAGCAATTTTTCTCTAATTTAGTTGTTATTCTGCATTTAAACGATTGCCGCATTTGCAAACAAACACACAGATCGATGTTGCATGCGCCAGTGAATGAATGCCCTTTTTTTTCTCTCTCTCTCGCTCTCCTTCTCTCTCTCTCGTCTCGTCTCGCATTCGTAGAGCGTTATAACCCCAGGCCAGTGTTAATTACGAGTGTTGTGTTTGTGCCCTGCATGTGTGACCTTCCCATGTAGGCCGATTATGTGTTTATCGCTTGTATAGAGGCCGTATTGATCAGTCAGTGGGGTACAAATTAAGATATACACTTGACGTCACACAATCTATTGAGTTTTGCAGCTGAGGCATTCACAGTATGCAAGACTCATTGATTAAGATACATTTAACTGAGTGAATGTGGCTGTATGCGAGTTTATTGGGTGCACGTCTTCAGGCAGTCTCTAACTTAAAGAGGTCAAAGCTTTATTGATTTATTTATTTTTTCCTTTTTTATTGTTGATATCTTATATTCTATGTACTATCATATTTTTTAGTATTTTATATTAATATATTTGGATAAAATATTAGTGAGTTTATTAAATGGGGTGTCCACGTAGTTTTTGTGATATACTGAATCTGTCCTCATGGTTTTGTAAATAGGTATGGGTGGTCATGTGTTAATGTATCTGTCTGATGTCAGCAGACTGTGAAAAAGCTTTTTTGCACATTAATTTCAACAGTCTCATTTAGTCTAAAGGGTTTTTTTTTTGGACTGGAGAGTTTTCAGTTTTGAAAGTTACTCATGTTCTCATGGTATTTTGAGCTCGTATTTTGAAATATCAAAGAAAATTGTATTTCTCATTAAATTAACCCTTTAACTCAAATTATTCTCACTCTGACTTTGCAGGACAACAGCTCTCCAGAGGAACACACACTTTATGTGTGGGACCACTTCATCTCTAAATCACTCGCGAAAAACGTCTTCATCGTGGCACACAGCTATGGCGGCTTGTCATACGTGAATTTGGTAAGTAATTGTTGGAGATTATTATTATGAAATCCCTTCCCCTCCACCACCTCAACACACACAGTTGTCTCCGACAGTGGGAAAAGCAGCAGAAAAAAAAGAGCACAATGAATAAAAATAAATAACGCTTAGTTTCTTTGAGAAAGTGCTGCTTTTGTAAACAATCCAGTTCATCCTTGTCCTAAGGCACTATTCACTTCCTTTAGTGGGAGGGAGGGATGAAGGAAGAATGAGAAACTGCAAAACTACAGCATGTAGACAAGTAGGCATAACATCAGACCCTGAGAGGAAAGAAAGAGATATATTGATAGAAGGGCTGAGTACATGTTAAAGTCAGAAAGACAGAAGATACACATTTGACTCTTACATAGTCTCTCATTGGACTTATGAGAGATACAGCCTTTCTGTTTTATGTGAATGGTAAAAGGGTTAATGTACCCTTTAACCATCATTTTTTTTTATTTTGATTTCTTTTGATATTAATTGGGAAAATTTGGGGAAAAAATGGGAAAAAAAGTGTTTTAGTAAATTACAATTAATTAGTATAAGTTTTAGTTTTTTTGTTGTTATCTAATAATATTTTGGGCATTTAAAAAACTGTGGTGGCCTATATTGGCATCCTTATTTTTAGGCCCTTTCATGAGCCTCCCATCCATTGAATTTGTCATTTTCTTTACCGTAGCCTGTTCAAAGATGGTTATTGTTTTCCCTCACTGTAAATCTTAAGAGGATCTCTTAATCAGGTTAGAACATTGTCCTTCATTAGCATTAATTGTCATACATTGCATTTTCTGAAATGGTTCCAGTGTTTAAATAACGTGTCTTTAAGAAACTGATAGCAGTTGGGAGTGGATTTTCAGTCCATCTGTCCAAGGGTCCAAGGACGTATTTCTGGAGACTCCAGATACGTTTTATAGTATGTATGGAAATTTGTGCCACTACATTCGGTTAAACTTTATTATAAGGTGTCCTTTTTACTGTGTATTAATTATACATTTAAGTACTGAGCGTTATTTTTTAACTACATATAACAACTACATAATTAGGGTTGGGGTTTGGTTTAGGGTTAGTTATTTGTAATTATGCATAATTTACTGTTATTACTGTAGTAAGTATGCTACATTTAACAGGTGCACAAGTGTTACCCTGGATTCTTAAGGGTTCTTGTTGGCTTCACATTTAACCCTTTTGCATTAAATTTGCACTTTTTTTATATGCTGAAATACGCTGCCAGGTTGGAAGTCACTGATGGTGAAAGCCATTGGTTGTTCCACATGGTCGATCTCAGCTGAGCAATAACTATTTTTGAGATTTCTAGAGAATAAAGTTTTGGTCTGTGTCTCGCACATTGTATGATTTTAGAAGACTTTGTAAAAGTAGCTAATAATAAGACTATATTCAGTGTTCCTGTACAATGTCCTTTGTTTCATTAAATTGCAGAGATTATTCAGATTTTCCTCTTTTGTATTTTCATAGAAAAAAGTCAGTCATACATGTTTCGAAAGACACAAGGGGAAGTAAATGAAGACCAAATTTTCAATTTTGATGAACTAACCCTTTACCTTAACATTGTGAAGTTTTCAGCTATGTACCCTGTGTTACATCACCTCTGGGGTCAAAGGTCAGGTATCTTGTCACAATTTCTACTAGTCTAGGTGTGCGCATTGTAAGGACAGAGCACTCTGTCTAACCTTTGACCTAACATAAACCCACACTTTCTTGCTTTCTTCCACACACACACTCCTACACCTTCATGAAAGCACTTTTCATGAAACCGTCCCACTTTTCTTAGAGAGAGAGAGAAAGAGAGAGAGAGAAGGGAGGGTGGAGCGGATGGCCGGGACTTAGCATTCCTCTGATAATTCCAGGAATATGTGTTTTTATCTGAGGCAGGAGTCTCTGTGTTTCGTAATTTGAATATAACTGTTAAATATTTATGTGGCGTTGTGGCCGTGACAGCCCTCGCTGGTGGAGGCATGGCGGTCTTCCTCCAGAGATCTGTTTAGCCGTCTTTCTCTGATGCATCCCTGTTTTTTCCCCTCCCTCGCTTTCAAACACACACACCGGCGGAATGCTCACTTAAACACACTATTTCTTATACAAACCATGCTCATGCCTTTCATTGGTTCAGTTGTTTCTGGTATGGAGTGGCAGGTAAATTCTGATAAACTGTCTGAGAATAACTTTGCCATCAAACACAGATCATCTGTATAGATATTATGAATGATCATGCAGAACATCCCAAGTTGATTAATAATTTGAGCTGAATTGACATACTTATTTTTTTGTAGTTTGGTAGATCCACCTATAACGCCATATCTTAACCAGACACAATGCGATAAGATAACAGCTTCAAACAATCTTACTGTCCACACCAAATGCGGCACGACTACGAGACGTGACAAAATCAATCAAAAATCAGTCAATAAGAAGAGCGCGTGGATGGGCTATCGCTACATGCACTCGCAATGGAATTAAGCACATGATCAAAGTCATAAATAATGATTTTTTAATTCTTAATTTATTTTTCATTTTTAGTTTGCTTTAATTCTTTTAATTTATTGCATTTTTTTACATTAAATAAAGCACATAATCATAATCAGTACTTGAGATTATCATTGTTGTCATAGTTTGTATGTTATTTCAGCCACTATGTTGCAGAAATAGAATCTCCTGACACTTGTCACGGATCGCTGTCGTGGCTGGTTTGGATAAAAACTCATTATCGTGAAAAAGAAACCTTCTGTTGCGCGTCGCGCCATCGTGTCACTTCTGGTTAGGAGTGGTTACCAGTGTAACTCCTCAAGTGAAACTTGAACTTATTTTCATTTTAATGTTCTGACTAGTACTCTAAAAAAATCATTTGTACACCCCTTCATTGACAGCAACCCTATTTAATGAGAGGGACTTGTAAATGGGTCTTAAGTAATGGCTCAAGGTGAAGAAATTAAAGGCCAAGATTTTAGCTTGTCATGACAGACTGCTTGAAAACAAGCCATCTGTGGCTTAATTAATGCTCCCTTTAACTCTTAACAAACACGTTTCTGATCAGGCACATCAAGCACAGTCCGATTAATGTCTTCAGCATGTTGGCTCTCTCTCCCTCTTTCTTTTCATTGAAATTCGATTTCTTTTCGAAGGCAGTATGTAGTAATTACAGATACATCAAAGTGTTCCTTTAAGTAAGAGTGGTGCGTCAAGGTTGGATAGCTTTGTGTCAGGACTCGCTATTCCATCTCTGTGTTTGCTTCAACAGTCTCTGTTTCTTGTCATATCTGTGCCATAAATTCTGAGTTTATATGTCTTTCCCTCTTCTGGCTCTGAATTCCTGTAGCTTCATAGTATGCACTGGATGTGATTGAACTTCTCGACCATTAATGATCTATGATATGATATCTATGATAAGTAATGGTAAATGCAAAGAATTTAATGAGTTTAGTTCTGATTCCACCTAAAGATTCTGGTTACTTAACAGTTTCATTATCAAAACGATGTATTACAACACATAATTAAACAAACTAAATTCATAATGTTCATCTTTAACCACGTCGTCATAAACAAACAGCAACTCCACTTATTTAAGTCTCACATGCTATAACCCAAATTTTCTTGATTCACTAAAAAGGACCAACTCATTAAAGTAATTTATTCAGATATCAAACTGTGTTGTTCTGTGTGTGTTTGATTCACTAAAAGAACCGACTCATTAGAGTCATTTGTTCGGGAATCGGACTACATTAGTTGCATAGAAAGCGTTTGATTAACTTAAAAGATCTGAATCCTTTGAATCATTTGTTTTCTGGAATCAAACTACACTCCTTATAAAGGATGTGTTTGAGTCACTAAAAAGATCAGACTCTTAAGAGTCATTTGTTCAGGAATCGGACTACACTGATTAGGCTGTCAATTTCACATTGTATATTCTATGTTGTGGCTCATTGAAAAAATATGTACACTTAAACGACAGCAAAAAAGTAATTTAGTGTGCTGTTCCGTCCACATCGACGAGTACCATTAACTGTTCTACACATTTCCTTTTACTCCTTACAGTCATCTGTGCCCATGGACTAGCAAAATGTACACTTTATGAATAAACATTATAAATTATTTATCGGTGCACATCTCTTCTCTTCTCTGATGGCGTTACTTTCACAAGGGTGGGACAACTCACTTGAGATCACAGCAAGTGCAAACAACAATGATCCAATCAATTCCCGATGGACAAAATCAAGTACAGCTCTACATTTGTTTTTCTTTCGAGAAGCTGTTTCATTCAGATATACGTCACAAATATGATCACAACTTCCGTTTCATGCCTACCTCTATTTTGTTCAATAAAGCTGTGGTACCGTGTTGATGTTTAGTGTGAAATCTGAGTCCTGGATCAAAATCAGTTGTAAACCATTCATCTCACCTGATCATACCTGTCCCATTTTCTTTTCTTTCTCCATGTGATCTTGTTTGATTGCTGCATTGGCTGCTCCTGTGCTTGCTTTTATCTGTGAGTCCAGCTGGAGGCCTTTGGGAGCAGGCATCAGTGCGCAGAGCTCAGCTCCATGTAACCTTCCTGACTCTCTGCCAGAGCAAAGAGCAGCTGGATTGGAGAAGATGGGGTGCATTATGTAACGAGTTATGCAAACGTACATCTGCCTCCCATTGCACCAGTGTGTGGTTGCCCACAGCTCTGATGAAACAAATGGATCAAATGTACGCGTAATTGTGTGTTGTTTAGCATAGGTTAGAACTTTGTGTTCACACATGTTTGTGTGGATCAGAGTCTAAGTGTGTGTTCACACTTGGCAGGTATGGTTTGATTAAAATGAAAACTGTTGCGATGAAACTGTGTGGTTCATTTGAATTAGTGTGACTGCTGGGATCCAAACCCTGCTGCGCACCAAACAAACGGACCGAGACCCACCACTTCCAAATGAACTCTGGTGCGATTCGGCTCCAACGTGGACATCTAAACAAACCAAAAACAGGATGTGATGTCACAAGATGTGACCCTAAAAAGAATAGAATGCTCAAGAATACCTGGTTCTTCTCATCATAGGAGAGATGTCGGACCAAAAACAACCAAAAGATCCGAACTACAAGTTTACTTCACTTCTTAAACACTTCAACTGCAAGTAACATGCAATAAGATATTAGAGGTTGTTACAATAGTTTTGGCTAAAGAGCGTCACTATATATTTTTACTTTTACGGCCAGTGTGGTGAAAAGGATGGCGATGCATCGGAGCCCAGGTTCTAGATATCCACTTGACTCTGAGGTGTTGCAGTCTAGACACCAAGGATTTGGTTTCTCTTCCTCTCCTGAATTATGAATCTTGGCCTGTAGAAGGCAATTGAACTCTAGAATACAAGCTTTCTTGTTTTTTTCTTATGCTGTCTTTCGTTTCTAACGTTTATGTTATTCTGGTTTGTCTTGATACTTTAAGACTCCGGCCTTACACAGCTCTGTTGTCTGTAAAACCTTCTGCTTGGACAAATGGGTCTGATATCTTGCTGATTCACTTGCTGCAGACTGATATGAAATATGAAATATTCACAATTGCAGAGATTTCTTTCCAGTCCTGCATTCAATATTAGAGTCTCTTTTTATTAAATAGTGGAAATTTGTCTGAAGGAAAAGTCAATTAATTATTTATTTTGATTTGAGTGATTTATTTGTAAAACCCGACAAAATTAACACAATCGACAGCCCTAAAAAATGTACTTTTCCTTCAAACAATATATAGGCTACTATACTACAATATACACTACCGTTTAAAAGTTTGGGATTTGCAAGATTTCTTCAAGGAGTTTCTTGTTCTTATCAAGGCTGCATTTATTTGACAATATACTGTAATAGTAATATTGTAAAATTTAAATAACTGTTTTCTGTTTTAATATATTTTGAAAAATGCAATTTATTCTTTTAAAACAAAGCAGAATTTTCAGCATCATTACCCCAGTCATCAGTCACATGATCATTCAGAAATCATTCTGATATGCTGAATATTAATTAACCTCTTGAAACAGATTGACCTACCTCATTCGGACTTGTCACTTTGTTTACCTGTGTTTACATTTCTGTGTTCACAAAAATATCAATGATGTTAGCATATTTTACATCTTTTGAAAGGTCCTATGGTTTTAGTGTTAATTTTCGGTCTCTGTAATACAGTTGTGGTCCGAATTATTGGCACTCCTGGTAAATATGATAAAAAATGTCTGTAAATTAAATCTGTATTGTTTATCCTTTTGATCTTTCATTCAAAAATTAAAATTCACAAAAATCCAACCTTTCATTGAAGTAAAAGAATTGATATTATTTCACTTTATGAAATACGCCCACATGTTGGCCATAATTGACCGTTCGCAAAGACCCGCCCCCTTTAGTTACTGTTGCTATGTCCGACAAGCCACGCCGCTCTCATGCCCCACCATGTTCTCGCGTAGTAAAAAATACATTGCGGAGCAGAGATGACACTGATAACAGGCAGACCAGGTTACTTTTGATATGAAACAGTCTCACATTTCAAATTGGGCCATTTTTTTTAAAGAAATTTAAACAATAAATACAGTTTTGTGGCTCTTTAATGTGTCTGACAGATTGCTGTAGAGTGCAGAGCCTCAGTTAAAGCTGCTCGTGAACCGATCATCTCTTCCTTAGTTAATTTATAACATCAAATAAACATGAATAAACATAAGAAGGAATGTTGTTTTAACCACGGAAAGACGTCAGTAAACACTGTTTTTCAAGTTCAAATCCTCCAACGTTAATCTACTAACTCTCCTGACTGCTATGTCTGACAAAAATGGCGGATTCAGCGGATGGCGGATTATGATTGGTTAGATCGCCTGTCAATCAAACTCCAAGCGAAGGTTCAATATTGGCACCCTTTTGTTAAATACTTTTTGCAACCTCCTTTTGCCAAGATAACAGCTTTGAGTTTTCTCCTATAATGCCTGATGGAGAACACCTGACAAGAGATCAGAGACCATTCCTCCCTACAGAATCTCTCCAGATCCTTCAGATTCCCAGATCCATGTTGGCGCTTCTTCTTTTCATTCAGCCCTCTCATTTTCTATAGGGTTCAGGTCAGATCCGATTGATGCTTCTTTCTGAAAACAAGCATTCATTTATTCAAACAAAAAGTGTTACTGACTCCAAACTTTTGAATGGTCGTCTGTTTATATATAAATGAAAAAGTGGATGAATTTAATCATACCACTACACAAAGTGTTCATTAATTTTATTTATGGAAAAATGTAATTAAGATTAATCCAATTATGTAACTGGCATTAATGTGATGCCTTCGCTTGAAGCTTAGACTTGTTGATATTTGTTTGAAAGCTGTTGATCATGTCTATCAGTGTGGGATGGTGAAATAGGCTTCAGTCCTGAATGGATGATTTACACCAGTCTTCCCCAACCCTTCACTCTACCAGTGTGTGGCTCATTTCTCTAGCTTGAAAAGAGATCCTGACAATCAACATTGTAAAATATTTCCCCCACTGTGCATTGTCTTCTTCCTCTTTACCTTCTCCCAGGCATTGTTTTCTTTATCTGCCTGTTTGTGCCATTTTCTGGTATTTATTTATTTATTAATTTATTTGATTTATGACGGGCCGCTTCAAACCCAATCTTTTCCCTCCTGGACTTCTGTTGTGAGGGATTCACCAGAGAGAGAGAGAGAGCTTTGACTACAGTTCGTCAGTGGCTTATTTATGTACTTCCTGCTGATTTTGTCATTAATTTCTGTTTGTTTTTAGAAGATGACGAGCAATCTAGCAAGCACAGATTGTTGGTGGAGTATGGAAACCCGTCTGCATTCGGCTTTTAATTGATATCAATTTGCCATCCAGGTGTGTTACGCTGAAACAGGGTCACAGAGGGGGTGGAGTTCTGTGTGTGCTTAGAGTAATTACTGTAGCTTTCAGGCTCACTGTCTACATACACACCAGATCTGTTTCATGGTATTTATAAGTACCATGTAAATACCATTGTACAGTACATGAATATGGTAGTGGTAATAACATGATAATATTATGTTTATTATGAAGGAAAAGCGTGTGTCAGCTGTTTTGGGTTAAACGAGTTTTGATGCTGCTCAGTAAATGTTGTGAGACATTTTTATGAGTATGTCTGTTCATTACAGATCCACCTCAAGAGAAGATTATATTGAACATATGGCACCTTGGTAAAATGAAAATAGTAGCTGCCTTTTATTGGCTATATAAATACATTATAGACAATGTATCTGCTAAACATCACAAAGAAGAACAGATCTCCAGGCAGGTTCTTCTATCTTATGAGCAACTCTTTTCACACACATCTACCAGACATCTACTTCAATATTTCACAATGTCAAATTCCAAAGCACATCAATGGAGCTTATTCCTGTTATGTTGTTTTGCGGTGTCATTATCTTGTGTTGTATTTTCTTAGTTTGTGTTGTAGCACATTTCCTTTGCTTTATGTATTAATTGTATTGTGTTATGGCATAAATAACACATTGTGTTGTAAATTAATTCTGTTGTTTTGTGGTTTTATCTGGCCTATTTCCATTTTGGCATGTTTTGGCTTTAATTTTCAAGTTTGGTTGGCTTTGGTAATTTTGTTGTGTTGTGGCTCATTGCCATTGTATTGTAGCATACTTCCGTAGTGCTGTAGCATTTTTTCATGGTGTTCTGACTTATATCCATTGTTTTACAGTTTATTTTATTGTGTTATTGTGGCTTATTTCTGTTGTATGTGGTGTCATTTGTTTTCTGTTGTATTGCCACTAATATGCATTGAGTTGGGGGTTATTTCCATTGTGTTTCCATTGGTAATTCTGCTCCTTTGTTGTTTTAATCTGATTTGCTGTTTATTGTTAGTTTTTTGCCTTAAAGAGATAGTTCACACAAAACCGAAAAATTCTGTCATCATTTACTCACCCAATTTCTTTCTTCTGCTGAAAACAAAAGAAGATATTTTGAAGAATTTCTATAACTAAACAGTTACCGACACCGAACAGTTGTTTTTTTTTCACATTATGGAAGTCAGTGGGGCCCATCAACTGTTTGATTACCCATATTCTTCAAAATATATTCTTTGTGTTCAACAGAAGAAAGGAATTCATATAGGTTTGGAACAACAACTTTTCCGTCTTATTTCCATTGTATTAAGGCTTATTAGGAGCCAAGCCCCGAACGGGATAGCCCCTATTGTATCTGTTAGTTTTCTTCTTATTATTTTTCCCGAATGGGAGTCAATGGCTGCCCTATCAACGGTACATAGGAAAATTATGAAACTTGCCACGCTTGTAGTGAATATAATGAATAATAATTATCGCAAATTTTGAGCCTCTATGACCAACTCTATAGCGCCACCACCAGTTCAAAATTTCAACTTTGAAATGGTTATAACTTTTGAACCCTTTGATCTAGAGAAATTAAACTCCGCCCATTATAGTAGTGGCCATTTTGAAAGGTACAGTATTCAGTTTTTTTCGCTACTCCTCCTTCAAAAGTTGTCCAATTTTGTCCAAAAGTTGCTCAAATAATCTTTGGACTGAGCCGCACAGAAATGACTCAACAGATTTTTTTTTTATTCATCTTTGTTCAAAAGTTATGGCATCGCAAACTTAACGAGGTTGACCTAAAATTGGTTCAGAGGCTGTATCTCGGCCAACGTTTGATCAATCGAAACAAAAATTGGTACGCTTCATCGGAACCATGGTCTGAGGGTCCATGCTAAAGTTGGGAACAGCGCCACTTTCCGGTCATGAGATATGAAAAATTGCTATTTTGGTCAATACATTTTGAATAGTTTGTCAGAAAATCATAAATGTAGTATCTATGGATTGTTTGTGTAATGCTGAATCATTGGATACTGATTTTGCCTGGATGTACCACGTTTCCGTCATTTTGAATTTTGTCATAATTTGAAATATCTTTAAAATAATTTGACATATCTTCACAAAATGTAGTATGGATCATCATTTGCATGGCCTGAAGGTACCTGAGCAGTTTGAACACAGCGCCACCTAGTGTTCCAAAGGTATACATGTTTTTGCAAAAATGCTTATAACTTTTGCAAATATAGGTCAAAATTTGATTTCTTTACTTCATTATATTCCTTGGCTTATACCGATTCCAACAATATCTCGTTTGTCTTTTTACAACAACGTGACTGTCCGCGATATTGGGGTAGATGAAAAACAGTTTTTCCGCTACTCCTCCTTCAAATTGTGCTCAATTTTGTCCCAAATTTTATCAGATTTTTACAGATTTTTGACATTTGCTACTGTTCCTGAGATATTCATCTCCTAAGTTGACCTAACCTCGATTTGTTGCTTTATGCTAGTTAGCTTAGCATAATAATTAGTCAGTATGCTAACCAGATGCCATTCTTCCAAGGGGGTAATCCATCCGCCGGAAACTGAAGCCTCCCGGGGGCCGCCGTTGTAGCAGAACTTCACCTGCTGTAAGCATTCCATTGACTCCCATTCATTTTGGCGTCATTTTGACAGCGAATAACTTTACATTTGAGGCGTCCAAAGACTCCATTTGTCCATTATTTATTTCTAAAGAAACACAACAATGTATAAAAAGCTCCAATACTTTGTATCTTACGTTATAGCCCGTAGAAGCTGTTTTTGTAAAAATAGGCTAACGATTGCGTCATAACCACTCGACTCTGTCACACAGTCGAGAAATTACCGTATAGACAGGCGGAGAAGCTCGCAAGCAATCGGAGGGACGTGGAGGCATAAAGTCTGATAAAGTCAAAGGAGGAGACCATAAAGAGTCATAAAGTTGATCCTACTGCTAGCTCCTGGACAGTTAATACTCACGCTCTCCGTCTCTGCGAGATTCGGAGGGGAATGATTCAAATTTCTCTTGGCACAGCTACTAGAAGACAGACAGGTTGCTCACTTCACATCTACGTCGTCAAGCTCAGTTTAAAGCATCAGGAAGTGAGTGCTTCTAAAGGGCTTCCATTCTCTCCGTTGAAATCAAGGGGGTCGCTGTGTCCATTTCTTTTACTGTCTATGCATTATTTCTTATACGGCTCTTCAGCTATCAGGATAACCATAAGCTACATTAGCATTGAGCTAGCTTAGCATGCTAACCTCGTTAATATTATTTTGTGTACTTATTCTTACACTGAAGGCTCTCCTCTGCAGCTTTGTAGTTTACGTCCTCTGAGTGGCGCAAGTTGCTAAACCACGTGTCACGAATCCCGAACCATTCCGGTCGTGGGTTCGAATCCTGTGTGGCACATGCCCAGACCGCAAGAGGTACTGTGACCTTAAAGGAACATTCTACCGTTTTTTCATATAAAACTATGTTATTCCCTTAACTAAAACGATTTGATACATACCTTTCTCGTCTCAGTGGGTGCACTCAATCACTCTGGCGCGCGGCGACACTTTCATAGCACTTAGCTTAGCCCAGTTTATCCATTAGGATCCAAACAGAGATGAAGTTAGAAGCGACCAAACACCTCCACGTTTTCCCTATTTAAATACAGTTACACGAGTAGTTACACGACCAAGTATGGTGACACAAAATAAAACGTGGCGCTTTTTTTCGACTCGGCCTAGTAATATCATAAAAGTGCTATCAAAGTGTCGCCGCGCACCAGAGCGATTGTGTGCACGCACTGAGACGAGAGAGGTATGTATCAACTCGTCTTAGTTAAGGGAATAACATAGTTTAATATGAAAAAAAACGGTGGAGTGTTCCTTTAAGTGGGGGAAAAGTTGTTTCAGTTCCAGACATGGTGTCTATCTGAGAAAGGAACTCCATAAATATAACATGCAGCAAATTTATATAAAAAATCTTCATTTTGAGTTAATTTTCACTTGTACTACATACATTAGCGTGTCTTCTCAGTGGCACAAAGGGATGAGTGACAAGAACCTGACACAGATATTATGGGTTTGATTCTAATGTTATACAACTTCAGATGATTGTGTAATGTTATGTAATTTGGAGACAATTGCTGCAGTTCTACCTTTAACAACTCAAGTCTCCATAAAATTAGAACAAACCACTGTGTATGACTACCATGCTGTGTAAAAAAAGTTTATAGCTTTGAAGATTTTCTAATAATTCAATATGTAGCAGCTGTTTAACAATGGTAATTTTGCAAAGTTGAATAAGTTTCCAAATTAAATCCATCACTGCTTGCAGTTATATTTTGTGTTTGGTTCTGTTGTAATTCGTTGTGTTTTAATCGATTTTTGTATTGTCGCTAATATACATTGTGCTGTAATTTGTATTTGCTGTTGGGTGTCTTAATTCTGTTTTGTTGTGGCATACTTTTTTGTGGAATAATTCTGTTTTGTGGTTTTATCGGATATGGTGTGGATTATTTCTATTGTGGTGTAATTTTGTCTGGGATTTAATTTTCTAGTTGTCATTGTATTGTAGCCACAGTGCATTTCATAACCCCCCCCCCCCCCCCCCCACACCCACACACACACACACACACACACACACATAATTCTTCTTGGCTTATTTCCAGTTTATTGTGTTGTCTTAATTCTATTGTTCTTAATTTTATTGTCTTATTTTGTTGTTTTTATGGTTTATTTGTGTTGTGTGTGGTGTAGTTTTGTCTGTTGTCGCTAATATGCATTGTGAGTTTATTTGCCGTTGTGTCTTACTCCTGTTGTATTGCATCTTAAAACGGTTGTATTTTGAACTTTTGTAGTTTTGTGCATCCCTGGGCCGCCACAGTTATACGAGGTCAACCTTGTGCATTTAACTCAGACTCTTTCTCCGTCAGTCTGTCTCCACCCTCTCTCGTTTTTTCCTCCCCCACATCATCTTTTTTCTGTCACAAGCTTAATTAGCCGCTGCTTGTTAACAGGCTCAGAGAGTTTAGCGCATAAACATGGATGGAGGGATAAATTCACGCCGAAACGAGCGCACGATAAGAGAAATCACCCAGCTCCACTATTTCTATAAATAAACTATCAGCAAACGCCTGTGCGGAGAAGCCTATCTTCACACCGACGATAAGACACGCTCCAGGAATGTGTGCGTCTGTGTGTCCAGAATACACTTTGAAGTGAGAAGAGGCTTTGATTTGATGTGTAACTCCGAGATTGCGGCGTGCACGCCAGTGTTTATGCGTCCGCGCTGACATAGACGTGTTTGTTATTCCTGCTTATTGTCTGTCATCTTCTGTGTGGTTCATCTGGACGAAATCATTTGCATGTGAATGTATATCGCTATGAGTACCGCCTAATAGAATATGCAATTATGTATTACAATAAGCCATTGAACATCCGTGATGAGCCCTGTCATGGTTTGACAGACATATTTCAGACGTCTGTTTGACACTTCATTTCGTCCCATGCTAATGTAAAATAGCCTTTATATAGTTGTTATAGCATTCTGTTGTGTTTAGCGTCTATGTCACGGTACCATTTCGAATATTTCAACCAAATAACCATGTCTGATGCTATATTCATGGTAAATTTACCAACTTGCATATGTCATCCACAGCAAACGAGAACAATCGAGTGTCCGATTTAATCCCATACATCTATCTCGATGTTCAGATCGAGCCTTTTGCTTTCACACATGTGCCTCCTCCGCTAGTTAAAGAGCTCACAGTGAAATCTTAAGGGGTTCATCATTACATATTTAGTGGGCAGGCATCTGATATAGCTGTAAGGTTTTTAATGCAGCGCCCCATTGATCTGACGCACATGTCGGCTCCCGGGGTTACCGGACGTGCCTCCATTTGCATAAGGGCCCTGGGCAAGGTTCCTCTCACACATTGATTGGCTTGTCCTAGGGAACCTCGCA